>BQNB010192967.1:0-11573 GCA_026074375.1 Tanacetum coccineum
AAAACAAGCCATGTGGAAATAATGATTCCATTATGCTCCTTCCAACAAAAACAACACATGTAAATACACATCTTCCTTGTGAACTATTTATCTTGTAAGTTTCAACAAACAAATCTCTAGTTATTATTTGTTCTCCCTATTAGTAGTATAGAGTTAAGAGTGTCAAGATTGTTATTGTTGGGTTTCACATAATCACGACAAGCGACATTTTATTGCTAGAAGATTAAGCAGGGCAGACAAAGTCAGTACTCACTACGTGAACAACCTTTTAAATATACGTGTTTGATATATATGCCCCCTCTTTAGGAAGAGTCACGATTGTCATTGTGCTTATATTACCATGGTTTTAAGTGGACAGAAATGACCCATTGTGTTTATGCATATTCTTAGAATTACCTTATATTCACGAGTTAACCTACGTTACAAAAGAGTTTAAACTTACTTGGAGCATTAGTCGAGAGCAACAACCGTGCCTTTTCAATAAGCGTGGTTAATCCATTGCGTTTCTGATCATTAGCGCTTTGCGGACTCCGCAATGTCCGGGCTAACACAACCTCAAGCCGAGACAACACATTAGTCATTGTGGGTCTATCCTTTGAACTATTGAGGAGACATTCATATGCAATTTACCCAAATTCCTTCAGACAATTAGCTGAGACTTGCCCCCTCAAACAGGGATCAATAATCTTACTTATTTTACCTTTTTTAATGCAGTGTTTGGCCCATACAACCAAAGGTGCCTCTAATCAGACTTGTATAAACATTAGTAGTGCCTAACTGATTGGCTGGACCAATTCTGGACACCCCAAAGTCAAAAATTTTGGCTGCCAATTTCTCATCCAGTAAGACATTTGAGCTTTTGACATCACGATGTATGACTCTACTTTCGACACCCGTGCCAGTATGGAGGTAGTCTAAAGCACGAGCAACACCTATGCAAATATTGACAATATCGTGATGTCGAAAGTAGAGTCATACACCGTGATGTCAAAAGCTCAAATGTCTTGCTGGATGAGAACTTGGCAGCCAAAATTTACGACTTTGGGTTGTCCAGATCAGTTAGGCACTTTTAATGTTTATACTGGTCTGATGAGAGGCACCTTTGGTTACATGGATGCCGAGTATTTCTCAACTCAGACTTACAAGAAAGTCTCATGTGTATGCATTCGGTGTGGTCTTATTGGAAACGTTGTGTGGTAGGCCTACTCTTGATTTAACGTTGGATGAGCAACAACACAGCCTGGCTGGATGGGCCAAACACTGCATTAAAGAAGGTAAAATAAGTCAAATTATTGATCCCTGTTTGAGGGGGCAAGTCTCAGCTAATTGTCTGAAGGAATTTGGGCAAATTGCATATGAATGTCTCCTCATAGTATTCAAAAGATAACCCACAATTACTAAATGTGTTTTTTGGTCTCGGCTATGAGCTTTTGTTTTCCTGGACATTGCGGAGTCCGAAAAGGAGTAGAAAACAGAGGAAGAAAGTAAAAAAGAGAGCGCTAATGATCAGAAACGCAATGGATTAACCACGCTTATTGAAAAGGCACGGTTGTTGCTCTCGACTAAAGCTCCAAGTAAGTTCAAACTCTTTTGTAACGTAGGTTAACTCGTGAGTATACGGTAATTCTAAGAATATGCATAAACACAGTGGCTCATTTCTGTCCACTTAAAACCATGGTAATATAAGCACAATGACAATCATGACTCTTCCTAAAGAGGGGGCATATATATCAAACACGTATATTTACAAGGTTTTGTCTGGCCTAGCTTAATCTTCTAGCAATTGATTATGTGAAACCCAACAATTAATACTATAACAATCTTTACATTATTAACTCTATACTACTAATAGGGAGAACAAGAGTTGAGATGTTCAATAATAACTAGAGATTTGTTTGTTGAAACTTACAAGATAAATAGTTCACAAGGAAGATGTGTATTTACATGTGTTGTTTTTTTTGGAAGGAGCATAATGGAATCATCATGAATAGACTGTCCCATTGAAACCAGGATGTTTGCCAAAAATTATTTAAACAAGTACGCCTATGCAAGACTATATATATGCAAAACACAGCAGTGTACCAAGCGTGAAGCGATCTTTAGGAGGTAAACATTAGTGTTTTATTTTGTTTAATGGGGGTTATAAAGAAAATGGGATTTATGTTTTTTTTTAACATCACATGTGGCTTTGCTCCTACACGACTTGGATAATTACAAATCCATACAAACAGTTTGGACTACTAATATTTTTTAGGGGTGAGAAAATAACCAAAAACCAAAATCAACCGAAAACACGGAAACCGAACCGAACTAAACGCCGAACCGAATTTATGCCAAATAACCAACCTGAACCGAACTACGAATTCGGTTCTCGGGTTGGATATGGGTTTGACAGTCTAAACCGAAAACCGAATTCATACAAATATATATATTTTTTATATATTTATATATATAAAAAGATCAATAAAATTATATATATATATATATTTATATATATATATATATATATATATATATATATATAAAGATCAATAAAATTTTATCCTAATATTGAAAAACACTTTTTATGTTTGAAATAATTTTTTTGCTAAATATATTTGTATATTTTTCTTTTTTTTAATAAATTGTGTAATTCGGGTAAACCCGAAAACCGAACCGAACCGAACTGAACTAGAATTTATGAGTTGACCTTAAAAAAACTTTTAACCGAACTAACCGAACCGAACAAACCGAATAACCCGATAACCGAACCGATCAACACCCCTAATTTTTGGTACCCAATATCAACTTCGTTGCACAACAAATTCGCCAAGATCTGCTTCAAAGAAACTCAATCTTGGTTTCAATGAATCAACTAGATCAGTTTAATAGAAACTCAATCTTGGTTTCAAAATAAACTGATCTGAACAACTGCTTTTAAAAATCGTTATAGATCTGTAATTCCAAATCTGTAAATTAAAATTCTATTTAATTAAAACTGATTTCCAAAGAAACTCAACCTGGTTTCGATAGAAAACAGTTTATAAATATAAAATCTGTTAATAATAATTAATCCGATTTAACAAAAGTGTTTTTAATTCTGTTACACAGAATCTGTTTTAAGATTGTAGGGAAACATGTACACTTTTATTAAAATAAAATCAGATTATAATTAATAAATAATTAACAGAAAATAAATAACAGAAAATAAAACAGACAGAATGGGGTAGAAGCAGAAGACAGACACTATGAACGATAAATAAGGAAAACAGTAAAATAGTAAAAGTACTTACTTGATCACCATCAAGGAAAACTCTTCGAGGCACGTGTTTGACACGCTTAGCACTAAAGAGCTGAGGCACGTGTTTGACACGCTTCCCTTAAAACAGATTCGCCGTCTGTTTCCCAGGGTACAACAGCCGAAACAGTAAGTTGTACTGCCGGACTTAACAAACTGCCTGGAATATCACCTTTCCAGATGTGTACTCCATAAGTTGGATATCAATAATACTTATTGATTTGATGTGTGTCAAAGCTATGGAATTAGGGCCTCTATTTATACACTATAGAGTCCTCACAAGTTTACTCATCCCACCAATGTGGGATAGAAAATAAACATAAATTCCTCTTTAAGCATGGTACCGAATGCCTAACTTTGAGACGCGATATCTCATTCACATCAACTCCATTTTGGACACATAAAAGTTCATTGCGAAGCTCTCTACAAGGAGAACGCAAACTTACAAACTATTACTTATATATATGACACATACATATAAATAATTGTGTCCAAAGTTGGTCAAAAATCATTTTGCCAACCAAATTTTCCAACAATCCCCCACATGAATAGAGATCGGTCAAATACACAAATGTTTCAATGAAATTCCAACAGTTGAGTCTTGCATAGGATAGGTAGGTGTGACCCTTTGAACCTTCCCTTGTGAGATGCACTTAGTCTCCTAGATCTGAGTAGACGCGATGTCCTTGAACTCAGCCTCTGTTTACGTAGACGACAATACACACTCACACAAGACTCTCCCTGACACTGTCAAGTCCTCATAGTCATGTTCATTATGGTCCTGAACATTAGCCTGGTTCTGCAAGAGCTCTTAGGAATTGCGCCCCCCACATTTCCCTTCGAAGCGACCCCACTTCTCTCTCACATAGGTGATTTCATCATGAATCATTAAAAACATATGTTTTGTGATTTTATCTTGAATCGCTATGCTTTGTGATTTCATCCTGAATCATTAAAGCCATATGTTTAACCTCTCAACAAGTCACATTTGTTATAGGAATGGACTAGGATGTTACAATTTTAAGTAACACCCCATATTGACGTGACTTCCCCCACATTTCTATGATTAGGTTGTCCTATTGAACCCATATCTTAGGATCTCCAGTCAACTGGGTTAGGTTTTCCTTCATAGAAACTCATTCTTTAGTCACATTCTTTTAGACGACTCTCTAACTAACTCTCTGCTTAAGCCTTTCGTAAGCGGATCCGCGATGTTATCCATTGACTTTACGTAGTCAATCGTGATAACTCTATTTGAGAGTAGTTGTCGCACCAATCACCGTCTATGATGAATATGTCTCGACTTACCGTTTTACATTGTGATATGAGCTCTGTCAAAATTCAATTGACTATCACACTTTATAAACATGGTCGTTACCGGTTTACGCCATCTTGGTATGTCCTTTACGAATTAACGTAAATATCCCGCATATTCTATAAATTTATCTTAAATGATAAATTCAGATTTCATCATAGATTTAGCTATAAGCGTTTGTCTGAAATACTTGCAAGATTTCTAAGACATAGCTTTCCACTTAGCGTAAGTACATCCGCTCTAGTGGATCTAGATTCTTTTAAGTAAGAATCTAAATTTGCATTACTCTATCATTTGATAGCAGTCGGATATCTTCCATAATGCAATTTCATAAGTATCATCGTACTTGTGTAATACTATTCAAATGAACATCACTTGAATTACTGGTATACTTGACCTGGTTATAAATTCAAGTCACACACGTCATTACACACATAAGATGCCCAATATTCTTTGAGTATTCAAAATGGGCAACACCTTTAGATTAAAAGATGTCATTGAATTCTAGCTAGGCCAGAATCCCCCACATTGAACCTCTCAAGAATATTGTCCTTATAATGTTTTTGACTTTAAAACAAATCCATATTGGTTCACATGACCTTAGTTCCAAGAACCATATTTAACAACTAATGAAGTTCATGTCAATCTGGGCTCCAACATATCATTAGTGGATTTTTTTATCTTCTTATCACTTCAAGTGATAATTATACTATCTATGTATAAACACAGGAGTACATATATACCATCGATCACAAATACATCCATTAATTTCAAATCCACATTCTTGCATGATATGGTGAACATTTCCTTAAGCCATATAATGACTTAACAAGCTAACAAACTTTGCTCTCTAGTCTAGGAGCCATGAAACCCTCAGGTTGGTTCATGTATAGTACTTTTTCTAAATCCCCGTTTAGAAATGTCATTTTCACATCCATTTGATGAACTTCCCAATTTCTTAATGCAACACCTCTAAAATCACAACAACGCAGCGGAATACCACTTGGGGTGCTACTTCATAGCATAAAGTACAAGTTACAGAAAACGACTCTAAGTGAGACGTTTTGAAAAGTCAACCATTCGGTAATTTTTAAAAAACATCAGAGTTACAACATGTCCCGTTTGTAATGTAATAGAAAACATTTTCAAAACGTTTATCGAATGGTACTAAAATTATAAAGCCTTCAAAAAAATATATCCGCACGACTTAAATACTCTCAATGCTCAGCTAGCAAAATAATGACCTAAGAAAATACATGCAAAACGTCAACAATAATGTTGGTGAATTCATAGGTTTACGTAAAAGCAGTATTGAAATAATTCAAGTAGTATTTCAGTAAGAAAAGTAGCGGTACAACATTTATAAGTATTAGTTCTAAAATCCAAGTAGTGATTCAATAAATCAAGTAATGTTCAGCAGTGGACCACAATTTTTAAGTAATAGTAGACTACAAAACGAATTCAGTAGTCCAAAACATGTGTTATTGCACTATGATCATGACATCGAACCTTAACACGTAATATAATCAAATCAAGTATGCCCCAAACAGGAAGAAGGGATGTTGCCAAACATCCAACATATTATTCAAATGTTAAGTGCGTCAATGGTTATCTAGAAACCACAGCCCAGACGGGGATTGTCAGTCCCGATAGATCTATCCACAACACTCGCGTTTACTCAGCCGGTATTTAACGGTTCATGATAAAAAGGGGACTTAATGGCAAAGGATACTTAGGCAATAATACGATTCTGAATAACATAAAATTGAAAAACACTTGTGTCCTTTTAAAGCAAATAATTCGTTCAAAACTCACGGTTTCATATATAGGTATTCAATGATCTCAAATCATGTAGTAAGCAAATAAAGCTTTAATAAAATCATAAGTAAACAACCATGTATCACATATGTTTTAGAAGTAATAAAATAAGCAAGTAAAAGCTTTAGTAAAAGTAGTAATGTAACGCTTATGTAGTAGAAATCAATGAGTTTACTTGGTAAAACGAGCATGTATTCTCACCCTGAAAATAGTTTATGAAAAACCATTAAAAGAGAAAAGGTGGGGCTATGAACTCACCGAGAATAGAAGAAGTGATCAAGAAATCCAAACAAGATAGAAACGAACGCTGACAATCAACCGCGACCTATTAATAAATATAATATGCGATTGATACTCGAGCTATATAAAATATGCAACTCATCGAAATATAACATGTGCATATATATAAAACATGCATAAAAAGTGATACTTAGGAATCCATGACAACTCCACTTTTTATTTCTATTTGTTTACACTTTTTCTGAAAATTGTAACGTTTTAGCTAGATGATCGGCTCACTTAAAGTAACGCTAAATAGTCAAACTAGTCAATCTCCCTCCATATTAAGTTACCCTTATATGTTATTTAACTACCATGGTTCACCCATAAACCATAGCCTAAGTAATCTTATTATGAAAGACACATCAATGACACTTGTTCTAAAACAGGGTCTGCTGGACTTTGCATAAGTTTAGCTACAACAGACCCCTCAAAACATTTTATAAAAATTTGAAAAAAATTCAGTAGGTCACACATATTATGGAAAACCTTTAGTTTAAATTTCGTCCAAAAATAATAAGTTTTGACCCGCCTGCACACATCATCTTTACAATCGAATTTCTGGACAACAAACACAGTTTTGATACTTAATCTTGTACAAAGGGTTTGACTCACTTTTACATTCTGAAAATCGACGAGGCCTAGTTCGTTGGAAAGTAGACTCGAAGTACTTAATCATAGGGTCCTGCAAATCTAGAAAAGCTATTGGCATGACCAAGTTACACTACTCGCAAGATGAACTAAAATTCTGCACAAAAACAACGTGCGCAGAATTTTGCCGAAATAATTTCCCAACTTCAAATCGCCATATCTTTTTCGTTTTTAAGAGTTGAAAGCTCAAATTTTTACTACACATTCATTATAACGATCACCACCAAACTAATATCTTAAATCTCAGTTTATGAAAAAACTCATCTTACCAAATCAAGCCTAAATTTCCTGGTCTAAAGGAGGGTTTAGAAATCCTCACAAATCTTCTATTTTCGCACCAATTTCGCATTCAACACAACCATACTAACCTAAAATCACTACTAAACCATCAATTTTTACCAAAAAATCATAAACATACTTTTCCATGGATTCCCAAAGTATCAAAAACTAACATGTATGCTTACATATATGTAAAACCAATCAAAAAGGAAATAAAAAAGGCTTACAATGTAATAGAAATGAAGATAAAAATCAAACACTAATAAGGGTGTGTTTGCTGCCGTGGGTTAGGAGGACCAAGAACAAGACCCAAATCAACCTTCACTTATAATTAATCCCTTGATAATCTTGTTGCACTTAATTTAATCAAAACCCAAGAATAAAAATCTATTGAAAATCAAAAAATCATCAATCTTGATGCATGGTGGATTTTAGAGGAAATGATTGATGGGGTTTTATATAAAAATGATTTGTGAGTAGATTGAAAGTGATTAATTGAATTTTTGGTGATGATTTGATGGTTGTTGGTGGTGATTCGTCAACACAGAGGAGAAGGAAAAGGGGAGTCAAAATTTTTGTCTGTGTGTGTTGGATCCTGCTTATAACCAGACTAAAAAAGGGAGTGGGTTATGGGTTTGGTTAAAATAAAAAAAATATATCAATTGTGTGGGCTTGGGTTATATAAAAAAATTTAAGGAGTGTTTGGTTTTTGGTTTTGTTGGAGGAAATACAAATATAAGGGTGTGTTTGGTTTAGAATTTAGTAGGAGTAAAATATAATAAGGGGTTGTTTGGTTTCTAGTTTTGATGGAGCCTAATAAAGAGGGTGTTTGGTTTATATGTTGTGTTTATTTTATATTTTTATTGTTTTATTTTTCTAAAACATTTATACTACAATATTTGATTTAAAACACTATGTTAAGATATTAAAAAGTGT
Source organism: Tanacetum coccineum (assembly GCA_026074375.1). Taxonomy (NCBI): domain Eukaryota; kingdom Viridiplantae; phylum Streptophyta; class Magnoliopsida; order Asterales; family Asteraceae; genus Tanacetum; species Tanacetum coccineum. The sequence continues at coordinate 8,556 of BQNB010192967.1, forward strand.
TAAAGTAATATACTTTTGACACGATTTCGGCAAAACGCGAGAAAAATCATAAAATACTAAAATAACAATAAATTGACTTCCGGAGCAAAAATATGAAATTTTGATCTCTTAAAACGCTTAACGGATAAATATCTAAAGCATGACACACAAATAACTAAAAATGACGATTTTCATCAAATCAGCTAACAAGTAAAACACAAAAACTTTATTCAAGACAAAAATAGGAATGGACTCAAGATTTAATATTGACCGTAAAATACGAGATGCTACACTTAATGCGGCAATAACAAGTATCATCTTAATTGGGGTTATTCGCGTAGAATAAGTATCAAAGTAATATAGACCTTCATGTTGTCTAAATCCTTTGATTGCCAATCTTGCTTTGTACTATGTGTTCATCTTTCATGGCTGCTGATGGTTAGCTTGTTTAGTTGTGTTATGTGTTCTAGTTGCAATTAGTTATTTCTAGAGTTGTAAGAGTTTATGGCATGTCATAAGCACTAGTTTCAGGTGTTTATCAAGCTGTTTAGCTTGAGGTTAATGTGGTACTTCAGCCATATTCCATTTGTACTTAACTTTTTTCGGTTTTAATATACTTTACCGGGGTAACCCTTTACCCAAAAATCTTGCTTTGTACTTGTCAATGGTGCCATCGGCTTTCATCTTCTTCTTGAAGATCTATTTATAGCCTAGTGGTTTAAAACGCGAAAGTAAACCCACGAGCTCCCAAGCATGTTTTTATAAAATAGAATCTATTTCACTTATAATGGCTTCTTCCCTTGAGCTATTCCGAGGAAGTTACCGCTTCTCGATAAGAAGTAGGTTCATTTTCAACCATAAAAGAAATAAAATCGGGTCCAAATAATTTCTCGGTTCTTACCCTTTTGCATCTTTTAGGTTTAACCGCTTCTTCCTTGGGTTGATCTTGTCTCTCATCTTGGAGATCATTATCATCCCGTTGTCTCTTATCTTGGACAACTTCGTTATCTATTCTAGATGATCTTCCAATTTCCTTCGTTAACATGGAAATATACTTTCAGAGAAGGAAGCACTTCTTTATTCCATTATCGTATCCTTATGTAGATCAACATACACAAAGAAACCATAAGCACTACTGTTATGAGCATATACTAAGAATATGCAATTCACAGTTTCAAGTCAAATCTTTTGAACCTTGAGGTTCAATACGGATATCTTAGCTAGATATCCCCCCACATTTGTAAATACTTATAAGATAGTCTTCTTCTCATCCATAGTTCATAAGAACTATCTTATTTTCTTTACAAGGGATCTTATCTAAAAGATAAGTAGCCGATACAATCGCTTTCCCCCACATGTCATGACTTAAACCAGGACTTAAGAACATGGCATTAACCATATTTTCTAAGGCACAATTCTTTTCTTTCAACAATTCTCTTGTTGGAGTATCAAGAGTAATAAATTTGTGTCTTATTCTAAGTTTAGCACATAAATTTAGAAATAGAAACACATATTCACCTCCGATATGACTTCGAACCACCTTGTTTTCGATAATAAGTTGATTCTCAACTTATTTATATAGAACAATCTTGTCTATATCCTTACTCTCAAGTAAGTATAAATAGCAATATTTTGTACCACCATCAACAAATATGATGAAGTACTCGCTATTCTATACCTTAGTAAGTATCAATTTCAAATCACATAAAACTATGTGAATCATATCAATGGTTCAGTTATTTTCTATTCAACCGACAGAAAAGACAATCTTGTCAATTTGGCGGGTTCAGTTATTTTCTGTTCAACCGACATAAAAGACAATCGTGCCAATTTGGTTTCAACACAAGTTTTAATTTTGTAGTCCGTGTCAATACAAAAAGTGGGTATCCAATTTAGTTTAATTAGACAACATATTGAGTTAAAACATGTCCGAGTCAGTCATGTCATGCATTTAAAGAATCAAATAAGGTGATTTCAACTCATTTTACTAAAATGACCATTAGAAAATACATTCAGCTTAAACATTTTTAAAGGCGTAACCCGTACGGACTCAAATTATGTTATTCGTTAACTCAATTTTTTTTATTTGATTCAAACACAAGATGAAAGCCAAATTTCATTAAGTAACCATCCGAACACAAGATTCCTACGAATCTTCGGTACGTACAACGGATTGGTTAACTTAAACTCTTTTCCAGATGTAAATCACATCTCCCGTTCCCGTGATATTAGCAGTTGAAGAGTTGCCCAAATCCGTTCTCTCTATTCACCGCATTAAAAGAGTTAATCAAACTATTATAATCATAAACATGACATGATACCGAAGTGTTAATCCACCATTATCTAAGGTCGAATTCCCTCATGGCCTTAGTTTTCATGTCATTCAGACCATATAACGCATAGTAATGGCACATAAGGTTTCTGAATGCTTCAAAGCATCTACCGCACATGTAACTAGAGTATCTGTCTCCCTTTTAACAAGTTCGGGAGCAGATCCTTTAGATGTCACTCGTGACATTCTAAATATTTTGTTAATACGAGATCTCATGATTAGTTTGAAACTATTTTTGGTACTATTAACAACATGCTTAATCACAAGTGTTTCTTAACAAAATGATTTTAATTTGTCTTTTGTTTAAAACACTAATGTTTTGTAAGATCCGTTATACAAAACCATTTTAAAAGAAGTATTTCAATTAAAACAATTAAACAATATCACCTATTACATAATGTTTTAACAAAACACATATGTAATATGATGTTGTCAATTTCCATTAAAAGATCTTTAATAGATCTATTTTACATGATCTATTTCTATACTGAAACTAAACAAGGTTTTCGTAGATCCACTCTTCTAAAGAAACTCAACAAGGTTTCAATAGATCAATTCTTCTAAAGAAACTCAACAAGGTTTCTACAGATATACTTTTAAACTTCAAATTTTCAAGAATTATATCTAGTTTGTTGGGACAAACTACAAACGACTAAGTGTCGTTTCTGCTGATAGCATTAAGTCGTTCCTGCTGATAGTTCAAGTAG
>BQNB010192969.1:1384-11573 GCA_026074375.1 Tanacetum coccineum
ATTTCGAAGTTTTCTATAAGATTGAATCTTATGAATTAGAAAATTGGACCAATCAGTACGTTTAATTTTGCCACGTAGCTAAAATCGTGCGATCTGATTGGTTAATAAAAAGTCAAAATTGAGCTTTAATTTGGTCAACGATTGATAAATTTCGTTTAAAGAATAAAATTCAAAAAGAATACGTGTGTCAAAAATATGAAAAAAAAACTATAAAAAACGGGTGTGATTTTATAAACTTTAAAGGTCAAACTTGAAGGGTTAGTTATATAACTTTTGTGCTAAATTTATAACTTACGGAAGAAACAACGCAACACAAAATCACCCACCAACCCTAACATCCCTTCAACCCGACCACTAATGTATAATAAATTTAGGTTTTTTTTTTTTTTGTCCTTAATCATAATCCTCTTCTTTTTTCGGTTAATAAAAGGTATGTTTTTGTATTTAAAACTTAAATTTATATCAATAACTAATGTATAATAAATTTAGGTTTTTTTTTTTTTTGTAATTGATTTTGGGTGTATATTTTTGTGCTTTAATTGATGATTTAGGCGTGTTAAATTGCAAGTAGTAGGAAAGAATTGTTATCAAAATAGTAATAACCAATATTGTAAAACAATAATTTATAATCATAAGGATTATAATGAGCAGGTATTTACACATGAATAACTACGTATTATATTTAGTTACTAATAATCAATAGGTATATTAGTTGTATTCATAATTTGTTCAAATATGTAGGTTTTTGAACTTGATTCTCATTTACAAGTTTAGAAATAAATTAGATGAGTTAGGTGCAATTGTTACTCGTTATCATTCTTGGTGCTATAGCTGCAATAGTTAACGAAACAATCTTCCCTATTTTTAGTATATTGCTTTCTTGCATGATCAAGACGTTTTATGAACCGCCTCATAAAATGAAGTCAAACTCAAAAATTTGGGCCCTAATGTTTGTTATCCTTGGAGTGGTATCGTTTGTAGCTTATCTCGTGAGATCAGATTTGTTTGCTATTACAGGGTCTAAGTTAATATATGGGTTCTGATGTGTTTCAAAAGTTTAAATTTATAATTACTGAAATTTACCAATTTTTGTTATAAGGAAACACACGGGTAAAGTATAACCCGCGTATGTAGTATAATCTTTTTTAGGTAAGACCAGGTCGTCCACATGAATTTGAGTAGTGTTCAAATAATCAGAAAGAAAATAGACTTTAACAATTTTGAAAATAACTTTTGTTTTACCAGTGATAATAAAGATGACTACTCGGATAGTTGAAAATAATTTATAAGTAGTGGTAATGATTAAGACCTCCAAGATGGAACCTTAACTTATAAAAAGGATTTCTCGTCAGAAAACGTTTTCACAAATTAACTTATTTAACTTAAGACTTATATTTAGTTGGCTAGACCAGATGTGTCACTCAAATGATCCAGTAACTTATTATATCAAAGCTTATTTTGTTTATCAATTTACGAAAGTGGATTTCTCGACACAGACGATAAAGACCATAGACAAATCTTTAAAACCATATAGATCATAACGGGTCTTTCGACCTATACCGATACGATTATATAATCTAAGTTGATAAGAAAAACCGGCAAGATAAGATATAATAGGGGTGCAACATAAGCTTGAAATTAATGAGATCACGACCATACCAAACACTTATTCATTATCATAACTTCACTGAGTAGTCATGAGAGAATTAGCCTCTCATGGCTATGTAGTTCATAACATCACTTGATTTAACAAGAAACTTCGTTATTTCAATAAACTAATATGATGTTCTTCTTCGCTCTTGGTTGTTTGATCTCGATTCTTCAAAAGGTATGGTGTTTATGGTGAGAAAGTTTGTGCGAAAGATTTAGGATATCATAAGGGTGAGAGAGAGTGTGTGTGATACGGGGGAAATAAGTATGAAGGGATGATTTGTGGTGAAAATTCGTTTCCTATTTATAGGCTGATTTTGGGGTGAAAGTGCGGCGCACAATTTTATAAGTGCGGCGCACATGAGGTGTTAATGCGCCAGTATTTAATGACTTCATTTAATTTTCGTAGCCAGATGGGAAGTGCGGCGCACAAAGTAATTTGTGCGGCGTACTTAGGGAGTTAATGCACTATTTTGACTTAGCCTTTAATTCTTTGACTTTGAGGAGAAGTGCGGCGCACATTGGGTAAGTGCGGCGTACAATTGCACTTTTCAGCTTGAGACCTTTATCTTTTCTTGTATCTTGATTTCCGAAGTGTATAAGTACTTGATCTTTGCTTTGTTTGAGCTCGGGATGTCTTCAAGTGAACCTGCAAGTATTTCATGCTATTAAGTATCGAAAGTTCACGAGAAATGATAAATTATGTATAAATAACGCCACAAAAAACATGTATAATTTAGGCGTTATCAAGACACAAACATTTATGGCTTTGAAAAGGTGATAAATATGGAGGTTGGTTGGTTTGATAAGCAGGAAAACTCGAGTAGTGCAATTGGTGCCTGGATGTGAGCTAATGCAGCCAATGTTCATGGTTTAGTTGGTGACGTGCTTGCTCAAATTGTCCAAGATTCAGCATCTGCAACTGCGGCTTTGGTGATAGCGTTTACAACATGTTGGCAATTAACACTCATTATTCTTGCACTCATTTCTTTAATGAGTGCTAATGGATATATTCAAAAGCAATTTACGAAAGGGTTTAATGTTGATGCTAAGTTAATGTATGAAGAAGCGAGTCAAAGGATTTTGGAATAAGTTAGCAGAGACTAACATGAATTACAAGTGGTTTAGCCTTAAATAAGAAACTTTAGTTCAAAGTTATAACTGTTCCTTTGAACATTTTACATCTGTGTTAATTACAATCTTTAACGGACCTCTTCTTACAGTACTAGACGGGACTAAAGGATACATTATATTGATGTTCACTGCTACTTGCTAATGTTTTTATACTGAAATTTAGAAGCTCTCCTTTTCTTTCATTCTTTCTGGTTCTGACGTATCGAGTTGACTTGAACGGTAATGCAATAATATATTTTCCTGGTGACAAATTTGTATGCTCTAATTTTTTTTTGCATGCTCCTATTTCGGATTATAATCCAACGTTCTCTTAAAATAGGACTTAAGTTTTTGCTCTTTGATGTTTATTGTTCAAATATGCAGCACTGGCCTCACTTTATTACTGATGTGCGGCAGTTGGAGTTATTGTAAATGATATAATTAATCCTGACTCATTCCATAAAGCTCAAAAGTGGGTTAAGGTATGACTATTGATAATCACAGTGCTAAAAAATTTGGCTTCATAATCAGTTTAGGATTAAAAATTTACCCAATGGAAAATGCATGTTTTCATATCTATGGTGATTCTTATTACTTATTAGTAGTAATTAAATTAATTTTGTGTTCTGCATGAACTACAAAACCATGGGAGCCCTGATATTGTCTTGGTTTTAGTTGGTAACAAGGCAGATCTTCAAGAAAAAAGGGAGGTGTCAGTTCAAGTAAGAAATATGTCTTACATTTCATATACTAAATAAGAGTCGGAAACTTTGACGTATATACTTAAAATTGGGTATATAAAGGCTATGTTCTATCTCTAACAAGTCAAACGAGCAAAACTAGTCTAGCTTTAGGAAAATGGCTAAACTGACCCAAAGTTGTCTTAAGAAGTGTTTTCTAAAACCTTCTTAATCATTCTATTAAATATTGTGATAATATAGTATATGCAATCATGTTAACACAATAATTCATAAAAAGGAGAAAATAATGGACTAAAAGTTTTTCTTGACAACCTAACCCGGACGTACCCTCGTGAAACCACCAGTTTTGACCCATTACCCGACCAACCCATTTTCCAACTCTACACTAAGTGCACTTTCTTGGGTTGCATTGTGCAAATAATATTGCAATTGTCTGACTATAACTCTTTACGCCATTTTACCCAAGTTTGACATGTCCATCCATTAAGATTTTGGTCTTTCAGAGGGTCTTCGTGCGGATCAAAGTACCCATATTTTAACAACATTACTGGCAGGACATGTTATTTTCATTCAGAGTAAGTCCTTATCTATATTTGCAAATTGTTTATTTTGTGCCGGTTTTTTTATTATTTTTTTATATTGGGTTTATTTTTTTCGGTCTTATGTTTAATAGTTTGTTTTTTGCATAGTGTATGAAATTGGTAGAGGTTGCTCGAACATGTTTGTACAGATTGTTTGGGATTTTGAAAATCTGATTCATATATGGATCTACACGGAGCTAGGAATTGAACTATATTCGAAGCAATTGTGGGAACTGTTACAACTGAAAACATCTCAGGTATTGCATAATATCTTTGCATTTTGACATTGCATGCTTTCATTTCTATGTTATAATACACCATTAACCTTGATATGCTTTATTTGATATAGAAGTGTTCATCCGTTGAGCTGAGAAATGAGACTCAAGATTGCAATAGATTTTGCACAAGGTGCCTAATTATAATATGTTATAAATCTCCATTTTATTTGTGTTTTATGGTATGTAACATTTGTCCTAAAGATCTCATAGAGGTTCTTATTCATAGAAATGCGCACGAGATGAAAATAAATTAAAATGACGTAAATGAATCAACATCTTGGCAGAATTGGAATATCTGCACCATGGTTGCTAACCGGCTATAATTTATAGGGACGTGAAGTCGGCGAACAAGAAAAACTAACCATCAAAATGACAAAATCTGGAGGCTAAAATACAGATTTTGGTCTTTTCAAGGGACTTCGTTGCGGATCAAATTACCCATATTATTTAACAAAAAACAATAACTTGGCACGACATGTTATTTTCATTCAGAGTAAGTCCTTATCTATATTTGCAAATTGTTTATTGTCTTTTTTGAGGGCAGAAAGAACTAGCTAAAGAGCTAATGGCCCGAACTTTACTTATATAATTTCTAATGCGTATAAACTTTTAAATGGTTTATATTAAAAGCTGGACAAATGTTGTGAAATATAGTTTTTGAAAAAAATATGTAACGCAGTATCTAAAAAATAGACAAGTTCCCGAACCAACCATGACCCAAAACACTTATTGGTTTCTTACTCAACGTGCTCTTTATACATACCGATTTTATGACCCACCAGAAAAGGGATAGTCATATAGATATAACATTGCAAAACCTTAATTGATGATTTTTGGCCCTTTTTTATCCATAAAGGTACCGCGTGTCTCACAATCTAAATGAAAAGAGCGAAGTATATAGTTTAGTGATAGTACATCTAGAGTTGATCAGAGGCGACCCACAATCATAAAAAACTAGGATCATATTCACATTCTGCATTATGTTGGCCCATATCTTGAACAAGGCGAGATTGCAATCATCATAGGTGAACAAATGGGAGATGATTACAACTTAGATTTTGTACGGTCAAACTATTGAAATATGACTTGCATGCACAAGAGCCATGTCATATCTGGAAGATCATGAAGCGAAAAAAAATCATAAAAAGGTTAAAATTGTTTGTGCAAGTTAGAACAAACAAAGTGAAATATTTATTAAAAAGAGTATATAAACATTCTGTTCTGTCGCTCTTTTCGTGCCTTTACTTTCAAATTGTTTTGGTTCAGTCATATAAATTCAAACAGTTTGATGAAGGAAGGTTTCCAAGGAATCGTGGCTTTTTAGTGAGTGTCCAATAGGAAACAAAACAAACTTTTAATAATCATGCAAATAAAAATGACAAGAAGTTAAATAATCATTGGCCATGGCTTAACAAAAAAAAGTAAAATTAGTCGTAACTGTCGTGTTACAACTAAAGTTTTCATTAAATATTTTACCGGGTAAATCCTCTTTAACAAAAAAAAAAGTTTTCATTAGAACTTCATTACGCAAGTATGAAACAATTCTAACAATTGCAAAATTAATATTTAATCTTGATTCTCTTCCTTTTCTTTTCACAAAAATCCTCTGTTCTCGAATTTTGAAATAAGAAGAAAAGAAGGAAAGTGATAAAATGGGAAGAAAAGAAGAGAATAAGAATGAAATGTAACTTTTTATTTCGTGTTCCCGAGTTAGTTCCAGAGTTAAAGAGAGAGGAAAGAAAAACTAATGAATTATACAAGCATAACCTTGTATTAAAAATTATTTTATATGTTAGGGTATTTAAGTCATTTTATTAATAACAAATTTTCTTATATACTTTCTCTCAAAATCATCTCAATTTTAGAAAGAAGATTTTAGAGAGAAAATGAACCAAATTTACTCTCTATCTCTCCATAAAAACACTCGGGAACATGAATTTATTTTGATTTTCTCCCACCTCCACCCCACTTGATTAATCAATACCACTTCCACTCCACTTCGTCAATACGAGGCATGACTATGTCATCAATAGGTTTGATCACCTTTGATAATTACTTGTTTGCAAAAGTTTCAAAAATACATGTTTATTATTCTCATCTTTTGCTGGTAAAAAGTAACTAATGTTCATATATTTGGCCCATATACTTCGCATAATTTTGTGATGAATGCTTCAAGCTATTTTTGTCTTAGATGTTCAGGACTTACGTGAACCCGTATATTTGATTTATGAAAACCTTTTTGACGACAGACGGCGTATGGTAGCTCTCATAGGTTTGCTAACGATCTAATCGAAGTATCACTAAAAAGGTTATATTGTAAAGCTTCATATAATCAGGTTCAGGCATATGACTTTTCTTTGGTTATTGTAGTTTATATTTTCATGTAAAAATGTTTTATCATTTTGAAATTATAATTTAATGGTTTGGCCACGTCAGCGGGTCAAAAGTTTTTTTTTTAAACGACAATTTTAACTATCTCACAAATATCTATGCTACAAAATCTATCATCCCACATGTCACTATGCTTTAAACATGACTTGAATCCAAAACGTGCCTATATATTAGGACAATTTATACTGTGTTGCAACAGTTTATGCATATGCAACTTAAACTTAAAGAATTCACTTCATAAGGTCACAACTTGAAGACTATAACCAATGTTTTGAAAACCGGGTCTTTAATCGACCCGGTCGAGTCACCAGGTTACTGGTTCAACCGGTTGGACCGCCAGGTCAACCCGGTCTTCCAAAACAAAAAAATAAAAAATAATTGCAAAGATTAGAAAAAAGTATTTATATAAATCATGAAATATTTCATATATTAAGCATAAAAACTATTTATTAACAAATATAACATGTAAAAATAAAATTACGTCACAAATATATACAATAAACATGCTTTATTTAGAAAAAAAACACGAAAAAACTGAAACCCGGCCGGGTCTCGTGAACCTGGTTGACCCGGGTCACTCAAAACCCGGCTGGTCTAACCGGGTTTCGAAAATATGAAACCCGGTTTAATATGACCTGTTTTTTCGACCGGAACCAGTTCAACCGGTTGACCCAGCCGGGTCAAACCGGGTTTCAAAACACTTACTATAACCATAAATTTCCAACAACGTAACTAAGCTAAAATGAAATCTCATTTCCTAGTTTAAAACACAATCTGTACTCCTACTTGTATCGGGCATTTGTCCTAGTAAAGTCTAATATAAGGAGAGTTGAATAAAAATTATGAAAAAAAGAAAGATGATATCGTTGTTGGATTATGCTTCGCATTTTGAAAATAATTATAACCGGCAATTCGCTTTAACTGGGCTTCAATTTATAATGCATAGTAGCTCATAGTCTTATATTATCACGCATGTAGTCTTACCTACACATGCCTTTTTTTTGTAGGCGACTCAACTATTAGCACGAGAAGAAGTGTGTTATCGGCCTTTTAAAATTAAAATTTGAAAAATAAAAGTATTAATTTTCGAGTCTTATCGGGTTGACCTGATAACATTAATTATTTAACCCGAACTCGACCTGATAATATTGTCGGGTTATCGGGTTCGGGTGAAACCAACCCGACAAGAATCTTTAACCCGAGTTAATCCGACCCGTAATTTCTTATTTTGTGCTTGGTTTTTTTTATATTGAGTTTATTTTTTCGGTCTTATTATGTGTTGGGCCTCATGTCGCGGGTGTTTTTTGACCTTTCTTATTTTGTTCCGGGTTTTTTATTTTATTATATTGGCTTTATTTTTTTCGGTCTTATGTTTAATAGTTTGTTTTTTTATATGTGCTTATGTGTTGGGCCACATGTCGCGGGTATTTTTCATCTGAATAAATCGGTACTTTTATAAAAAAAATTATATTTTGTGCCGAGCAATTTTTTTTTATGTTGCCTAATTCCCGCAGTTATTTTTATTTTTTTATTTATTTTGTACGGGTTTATTTTTTTGGCCTCATGTTTTGTGCGGGTTTATTTTTTCGGTCTCATGTTTAGTAGTTTTTTTTATATGGCGTATGTGTTGGGTCTCATGTCGCGGGTGTTTTTTGATTTGTATAAATCAATACTTTTGTAATTTTTTTTCTTATTTTGTGCTTGGGTTTTTTTTTATATTGAGTTTATTTTTTCGGTCTCATTATGTGTTGGGCCTCATGTCGCGGATGTTTTTTGATCTGAATAAATCAGCACTTTTGTATTTTTTTTTCTTATTTTGTGCCGGTTTTTTTATTATTTTTTTATATTGGGTTTATTTTTTTCGGTCTTATGTTTAATAGTTTGTTTTTTTATATGGGCTTATGTGTTGGCCCTCATGTCGCGGGTATTTTTGATCTGAATAAAGCAGTACTTTTATAAAAAAAAATTCCTATTTTGTGCCGAACAATTTTTTTTATGTTGCCTACTTTAACCAAAAAAAAAAAAACTAAATGGGCCGGACCAAATTGGGAGCCCAAAAGACCGGCCACTGTAGCAAGACGACAAAAACGTGTCGTTTTATGCGAGTAATTTCTACCTATATATGGGGCAAGGCATGAAATATTTCATGATGACTAGACATGGTGACATGACAAGTTAATGTTGACTGGAAATGCTGACTCAAAGGGCATAATGGGAACAAATTTATGACTAGGCAATCACAGTGTAATTTGACTCATTTTTATTTAATGCATTCCAAAATTATCACCTTGATTTAATATGTAGACATTCGAATTTAAAATTGATATCATGAAATTCACGAATTCCAAATAATAACGAATTCAAAACCCTATTCTTTACCAATAAATTCAGCGACTAATCACTACCCAAAATCATATTCCTCATCATAAATATCATTTTCAATTTAATCGCATAATGATAAATAAGTTTTCAGGAAAAATAATTAGTAACATGTTTTACCAAAAATCATCAACTGTTCAAAGGGGTTTGGTGGTTTCAGGTGGATCTTGAGGTTTGTCATCTTTACTTTTTGTTTGATTCATTGATTTAATTAAGATATCATGTTTTGGTTTTAGAAATAATGTTTGTATTAGCAGTGTTTGATTTATTCTTTCGATATAGATCTCATATCCTTTTTACATAAACATGCTTTTTATACATAAATATTAAGCTGATTCAAATACTAAAAAAATTGGTATTTCAGTTTTGATTATGAGTTAATAATGATCTATTATGTGATTTTGAAATTAGGTGTTTGAATTGGAGATTGGAATTGACAATGCGGCTTATTATCCGGTATAGTTTTAATACCCAATTTGTAATTTCTATATTTAGTGTTAGGTTGATGGAGAAGGAAAACTATGGTTCGTTGTCATGCAATCTTTTGTCTATTTTGTTATGTTACATGTTATTTCTTCTTTTTTTAATCCCTCTCATATGATCAATTTATATTTTGTTATCGTATGCACACTATAGGAAACACACTTTGTGATCATGCTGTTAGGATTATTTAAATTGGCTTATTTTTGAAGATTTTATTTAGTGACTTATGGTTGTGCTGATCTACAACATATGTTTCAGTACTGACAGAAACAATATGGAAGTAGTCAAGTCTATCCACAAGTCCGGACATCTACCTCACAAGCGGCTACTTATGCACATGATGGACATTCAGTTCTTTGGCTCTTGAGGATGATAGTGAGGATTAATTACCTTTACTTTTATGATTATATTATTATAACGCAAAGTTGCAGGGACATCAGTAATTTGGCTCTAGAAAGAACACCCGATTATATTATTATAACGCCCGTTTTGACCCATCCAAACAACAAATTTATATATTCGTTGTTATTAGCATTTGTCCAGCATCACTCTAATCACCATTATTACATATAATATTCTCTTTACGCCATTTCATAGTGACGCAACTATGCTA
>BQNB010192972.1:0-10023 GCA_026074375.1 Tanacetum coccineum
CCTGGACCTATCAGTTCTGGGCTCGTACCCAATCCTCCTCCTGCAGCTCCTTATGTACCTCCTACCAATAAGGAATTGGAGATTTTTTTCCAGCCTATGTTTGATGAATATTTTGAGACTTCCACGGTTGATCGTCTGGTACCCCTTGCTCCTACAGCTCAAGCTCCAGTCAACCCTACCGGGCCATTAGTATCCATCCCTATTGATCAAGAGGCACCATCGGGAAGTCATTAACCATCATCTTTAGATCATCAATCCTCTTTAGTACATCAAGGTGTTGCAGCTGAGCATTCGTTTGAAGTAAATCCTTTTGCTGTGGCTGATCCCGAACCATTTGTTAATGTGTTCGCCCTAGATCATAACTCTGAAGCATCATCTTCTAGGGTAATCGCGAGAAATGAATCTAACCAAACCACTCAGCCTCATGAATATCTCCAAAAATAGACCGCCTCCCATCCTATTGATAATATTATTGGGAACCCAACAAAACTCAAACAGAAAATACAAAAATATAAAACCAACAAAAATCCATAAAAATCAGAAAATAGAAAATTCCAAAAAAATAGTTTTTTTTTCTAGACATGTCTTCTGTTTATCGATAACATTTACGGTCCTAGAAATTTCATTCAATAATGACACGGGTCTGTAAATGAAGCTCGAACGGAAGTTTAAATTTTTCAAAACATGTCTTTATGGCTTGTAGTTATTTCAGACTGCAACCTGTTTTTCAAATTGAGGAAAGCATGTCGCCAAAAAGACGGTTGTTCCTAACCACGGGTGATTAAGTTCTCCCGGGCATGGATTACTTTACATTCATGCAACCTCGATTTAATGTACGCTTCAGTGCATTATTTCATGATCAAGAAGAGAAGTCTTCTTTTTATCCAAATGATTTTCCGTCTATGATTCTTAAGAAAATTATTTGTGTTTCAAATGGTGGAAATGTAGTGGTATGCGTGTGTAAGCACTAGTCAAATTTATATATATATAGTATTAATCCCGTGAAAATTCTCTCCAAACTACTTCTCAAACAAGAGAAATAAAAGGATAAAATCTCACTTAAGAAAACACAATATGTATATTTTTAACCGTTTTGAGGGGGGTTAAACGTGTGTTAACTCAAAAGGCCAAAAGTGTCAATTATATGCAAGTATAGGGTCTGATGTGCTATTTGCTACTTGTCTCCTAGACTCATAAAATGTAAAGGACCATTTGTACCAATTATGTATCTCAAATTTCCTCTAAGTAACATACATACCTTAAATAGATAAGAATTTTGAAAGAGAGGGGCCAAATATGTCAATAGCTGAAAGTTGTATGCTAGTATTAATACTCTTTGCGTTTTGACCTGGTCAAAGTAACCAAAAATCAGTCAAACCCTCTTTCCTTTTCTCTCTCATACTCAAAACTCAACATCCTTTGCGATTTGTCTAATGTGCCCATTTGTGTGATTTCTCGCTCTAGGGTATTGCTTGTTTTTAATCCGTTATCATCCATATATGCTAATATCATGGCATAAAACCTAATTAATCATTGTTTTTGTAGATTTGCGTGCTTTTACCTCTTCAAATCTTGTTGAGTGCTTGACTAGATATGGTTTTTTTGCCGAGGTAGCTTTAGGGGAATTTAGTGATGATGCAAAATAAATGCCTAATATGTTTCCTCAATAGCTTCTTTAGGTTCCTTGTGATTTTTGTATAAGTTTGCTTTATCAATCAAAAATCATTGTCGTATGCTGTTTGAAATGGCCATTTGTTGTTGGTATGGTTGTTAGAAGGTATTATTGATCATATTATAATGATTTGATTAAGCCATAGATGCCTTAAGTTGTAATTGGATATTGCTTTCTTTAGAGTATGCTTGATGCGTTTTGTTGAAGTTCATTGGTGGCGTTTTGCCTTAAGTGGTCTATGATTGCGTTGTGCCTAAGTGTTCTTGATTTCGGTTTTTGTATATATAGTGCACTGATGGCATTTGTGTGAATCATTCTGTGTCTTTTTGCTTATACTGCCTTTGCACTTTTGCATGATACATGCCCTTGCGTTTTGCCTATTATATATGTCTTTGCATTGTGAGTTTAATATGCTCTTGCGTTGTTGTTTGTGATATTGTGCAAAATCAGGACAAATCGCAATATCATTGCGTTTTGTGATTGAAGGCCCTCTATTAGTTCAAAATGTAGGACCCACATTTTCAAAATTTTTTCATAAATGTTGGGTTTTGATTATATTGAATAAAACGTTCCTACGTTTATCAAATTGCATTTTTTGCCTGATTGCTAGTTTCTATTCATCTTGCCATTTGGCAATTTTGGCTTATTTTTATTAAATATTCTTTGCGTTTTGGTTGTAGCATTTTGTTGCACTGCGTTTTGCCTATTGTGTTTTGTTTTATTATATAATATGTGGTCTCTGTGTTTTGGCTTTTGCATACTCTGCATTATGCGTGATGTGTTTTTCCCAGCTGCGTTTTGTCATGTCATCTGAGTTTTGGTCATTGTGTATCGGTCATTGAGTTTTGTCTCCACTATCATGAGTTGACTTCCATTAACTTAAGTGTTGTACATCTTAGTTGACTATCACTTTAATATGATCAATGTGTCTATTTTGACTTGGAATTATGTCTATGACTGTCTAACCCTCGAGCATGTGCTCTTATCTAACATCACCTTTATATATATGTCTTCGTTGATGGATGTGTGCAGTTACAATGGCTGATACAAATATCAATGCTCCTGAGGTTCCAGTTGCTGCTGATTCTCTACCTACTCGTTTAGATGAGCAAATCTTGCCTCGTAACAAATGGGTTCCAGTGGGAAAAAGAAATTGTTTCTTGGATGTGGAAAGAACTCAAGCCAATCCAATATTCAAGATTGCAGTAGACATCTTAAAGAACACCAACTTCTTTAAAGCTTTCACCGCTTCCTCCACCATTCCATCCATTTACATCCAGCAGTTCTGGGACACCATCAGATTTGACAAAGACAAAGGATACAATTTTCAGCTGGATGAACAACGCTTCTATCTTACTAAATCTACTCTAAGAGATGCAGTTTAATTACCACAAGACAACAACAATTTCTCACATCTACCAAATGCTAACACCATAATCTCCTTTGTCAACGAACTGGGTTACTCGTGACAAATGACATGTACCAGCCATGGAGGGCACTCGCCACTATCATCAATCTTTGCCTTACGGGAAAGACTTTAGCATTTGAAAGGCCATGTGCTCCAGGTGTTGACAGATCTTATAGGGTGTTGTCAAAAGGGAAATTATCGATTATGTAAGGGATCTGGGAAGGACTTTACTTAGTTGTATTCAACCTCATTCATAGAGGCGGGGATGATTGGGCTTCTTCATACGGAGGAAGAAGGAATTAATCATTGTTGATTCTGGGTGTCCGTTTTACTAAGCTGATCATCAATCACCTCCAGAGTAAACACAAGTTCCATAAAAGACCAGGTTCTCCACTTCACCTGCCTTATGAGGAGTCTGCTTTGGGATACCTAAAGTTATCATTCAAGAACACCAAAAGAGTAAGGTTTGGGATGGCAATTCCGGATACACTTATATCTGAGAACATTCGATCTGCTACCTATTACCCCGAATATGTGGCAAAGGTTGCTAAGTACCAGGGATATCTCGCCGGAGAAGTTGTTAGTGACGATGAAGCACCGACTACCAAACCAGCAAAGGGGGCAAAACCCAAAACAACCAGGAAATTCAAACGCAATCACTAAAACCACACCAGTGAAAACCTGTAGCCTCCAAGATCTCCAAATCTACTTCATCCAAACTTCCAAACTAATCTGACACTGCTAAGCCTCAGGAGAAGAAAATAAAGTTGGTTTTGGACGCCGCTGAAGCCCCATCTCAAGTAAAACGTTCTAAAGCTGGTAAGGTGTCGAAGAAGAGTAAGCTACAGAGCACTCTTCAGTTGGTAGATGAGTTCGTAGATGAAGGTGTTCCTGCGGATGAACCCAGGTTTGGTGATGAAGAGGTTGATATGTAAGGAGTGGAAGAAGTTTTGAAAGATGCTATGTTGGCACCTCGGGGTCCACTTCCACTGGTGGTAATTAGGGAACCCGAACCTGGAAAATATCAACCACTTCCAGAGGTACAGGGAAAGGGGAAAGAGAAAGTCGGTGAGGAACATGCTCATCAGTATACTCAACCTTTAGACTCCAAAGAAAAAGAACTCTGCTAAACAGTTCATCTTTCAAAGACGCAATTCGCACCTACTGTACCCTAGATCATGAAGAATCACTTTCTTCCCTGTATGTCGAACTGGGTCTAACTGATAGCGTAATAGATTTGTTAATGAGCATCTCTTTGAAGCCAGCTGGATCAGACCCGGTAACAAGTTTGAAGACAGGCTGGATCTGAACCTGGTAAAACAAAGTTTTAGCAGGCTGGATCAGACCCTGGTGTTGCTGCGGATTCTCAAATTTAACCAAGTCATGTTATTCATGCTGGACTAAACTTTGAACACATAAATCTTGAGGTCACTGATACTTTACCTCAACCAAATCTAGAGCAAATAGATGAAGAATTCACTACCACGATATCCAAATGTTCAGGAGAACCTTAAACTCCCAACTGAAGGTGAAGTGAGACTTGAGGAACCTGCAAGCTCAGCTGGAACCCTGTCTTCTATGCAAAACCTCGACAAGGAACTTAGCTTCACCAATCAGTTCCTTGCGGAGAAGTCACAGAAGATGAATCCTGAAAAGGACCAACAATGAAGTGGTAGTTCAATCTATTGGTCCGTTTCTACTACAATCAGGACACCTCGACCGTTCCTATATTGACCTCTCAGATTTTTGTATAAACGTCTCTCAACAGCACTTCCAAACAGTTCAAGCATCAATACCTACATCAACAGCAACGGTCACGACAACAACAACAACCACAACTTTTCCACCACCACCACCTCAACCACAACAAGGCGTCTCAAATTCGATCATAATTATACGGTTTGAGAGTTAGACGAAGTATAGCGATCTGTGGAGAAAATAAAACCTGGAGGAAAGTTAGAAAGAAGAACAGGTTGAACCTTAGAGACTCAAGATTTGTCTGGAATGATCAAAGAGCAGATAATGGAGTATATGCGAACGCAGGAGGTTGACCGAAAATCCACAAAATGATGAAAGAGGCCATTACTGCATCAGTTCAGTATGAATTGAGAGCTCTCTTCATGATCGCTTTAGAATTCTCCCAACTTTTGACATGAAGGAGATTCTGCTTTATGCATTGCTTGAGGAGAATATGGAAGGCCTCGTGATTCAACTAGATGGCCTTTGAAGCATTACAAAAATCTATCCTCTTTTTGTGATAAAAGTGAGCAATTTGATGCAGACAAAGCTGAGAAGCTTAAAAAGATAAAGAGGAAGCATGATTCACCAAAAACCCCACCTGGGTCACCTCCTCTACCACCTCCTCCTCCACCACCGTCTGGTCCATCAGGGGCTTCCGGTACAACTGGAGCCTCCTGGATTCCCACTCAAGATCCTCTTCAACCACCATCGTTCTCAATAACAATCAAGGTGATCATTTCAAGGCTCAGATGCTCCAGAGCTCGTCCAAGACAGTGCTTCATCTTCATATTCTGGACTGGTCAAAGTCACCTCTGATTCGAGCCCTCTGCCTCATCTATTCCTAAAGACGTATTTATGCATGAAGAGTCAGACGTTGAAGCTCAGGATCTGGTGTCTGTGACGATAGATTTCAGCAGTTAGGACATTCCCAAAAGTTTAATTTGAATCAAGATGGTTTCAACCTTTTTCTAAAGAAGAAAGACCTGCGACTCCTGAACCTGCTTGGTCTATTCCTTCATCAAGTTTACCTGTCCCCATAAACAACTAGGCATCTGTTATAGCCTCCAGCTATGTACCTCTACCGAAGAACTCTCTGCTCTCACAGACTGGTGATATTATGGGGTTTATTGATTGGTTCTGCAAGAAGCAAGGAATCACAAAGCTCACAACGGAACACTTGGAAGTCCTATATAACGTTGTCATAAGCCTTCCATCTGAGTGATTTCATCTCCAATTTTAAATGGAAGAATGTTACAAGCTTCTGACCAATCAAGTGGACGATGGACTTCTCAAGCATAATGTCAGCAGACCACTCCCATTGGGTGGTCCTCCAGTTCAAGTCATGATTCAGACAGAGTTCTTCTTCAATAAAGACTTGGAGTATCTAGATTCGGCAACAAGGGTGACAAGACTTGGTTGTCAATCACAAAGATAAAAGCTGCTCATTATCCTGATGTCGGGTTAGAACAGATGGTACCAGATCAGATGTGGATCGAAGAAGAGTACATGTATGACATTTTAGTAACATATGGTATCTCCCACTGGTTGTTCAAGAGATAGAAATTCTACATTGATCGACACTCAGCAGAAAACAACCGAAGAGCTATTGTCAGGACTCACATGCGAATCCTAAGTGTCGTCAGGATTGAAGTCTTTTCGATTTATGGCTACAATTACATAAAAAAGATAATCCTTCGAAGAGCAGATAATCAAGAATATACTATTGCTGAAAATGACTTCAAGGATCTGTACCCGAGTGACTTTGAAGACTTGTACTTGTTGAATCTTCAAGGTCACCTGAACCAACTGCGGACCAAGGGATAAGAAGTTTCTCTCTTACGGCTGTCAACTTTTGGATCAGGAATCGGTTATCGATATAGGGTAGAAGGACTTATAGACTAAGCATCGAGAGTTACTGACTCTGTGTAACCTCACAAAACCTCGTGGGAAGCTACATGTCCGAGTTCATCCACGACTACAATATTCTTGACTCCCCAAGAGCCGTACTGTTCAGAGATAAGTATGGTATGCAGATGCTCATGCGCTTCAACAAAATCCATAAGTTCAGTGACGAGACTCTACAACAAATAGATGAAGCTTTGGACTATCGGGTAAAGGAATTCAGTTAACAGATCAATCCGGGGAGAATAACAGGTTTTGGACCAAGAATGATGTGATCACAAGATGCAACAGTATCAGGTTTGTATTAGAAGAGGCTAAAGCTCAGGAGAATCTTTTGGAACTCGGAAAGCTTTATTGGTGGAAGAATACGAGAAGGAGACTACAGACTTTTACAGAGAACCGAATGATGACATCTTCTTTGTAGCTTCTAGTACTTCTTGTGTGGTATATATTATAAACTTGTACATTATGTAGTAGTAATTATGATGTGTCTCGTGTCAGTATACATATTTTTTGTGTTTGTGTCTAAAATTTGAAACCTTAGAATCAAACTCATTCAATACTACGACGAACTAGGTTCCATACACTAGTGAGGGGGAGCCTGCTTATGTTCCATTATTGGCTTACATTAATCAGACACATTTTCTCTAAAATTTTCCTAACTTAAATCAATTAAGATCTAAAAATCTCAACGGGTTTGAAATTTTTGATCGGGGGAGAGAATGTGATTTTAGTATGAAAATCTGATAGAAATGTGATTTTTTGGACTCATTAATATGCTCTCCCATATGTGATAAACTATTTCGAATATCGATGCACATATTAAGGGGGAGCGAATGGTGTATGATGACAACTGTGGTAATACCATAGTTCGCCCTGTAATTATTTATTGGAGTAAAAGATGGGTAAGTAGGTATGAGTTCTACATCCGGTCAGAGCCGGAGGGATCTACCCAGGGACAATTCACTAGTTAGTATAGAAGTCCTTAGGTATGATTAAAAAGGAGTAATGTAATAAGGGAATAGTACAGACTGAGATGGAGCTAGTACTGGAACATACCCAACACAGGATAGAAATCGAAGTCTCGGATAAGCACTGATGGGGGGGGGATTGATGAATTAAAAAGAAATGTTAGATAAAGGGTGAAAGAAAGTACCTCCTTTAAAATTAGGAGGAAATAGGTCAATACATATGCTGTCAGATCACTTGGTTGATTATTGACATTGAAGACAAGTATCATAGACCCAGTGATACACTGCACAACCCTCCCTAGCCATTAAGAATCTATCAAAAGATTTCTGTTTCAATTGTCACGGGACTTAAAAAACGTAATATAACGACTATCTACTCCAAGATCGTTTGGTATTGAAAAGGTGGCAGTCTGCTCCAGCCTCCGCTCACTTAAATCAAAATGCACTATTGAGTCTAGAGCCAAGAGATCATCAATTAATCTCGTTAGGACATAATTCAAATGTTCTTGTTTATCACACATTATGAAAACAAGTAATGTATAATCAGAGTCCTATGCTTCATCCCTTGTGTTTTTGTTTAGAAACATTCCTAGTGTTACTTATGTACTCACAATGGAAGATGTAAAATCCTGCTTGAGATAACATCAATCAAGTTATGGTAGGACTTATGAGATCTTTAGGGTCAAACTTGTGACACTGGATATCGAATCGGTCCAGATTTTTAAATTGACGATTGACGAATTTTGATAAATGCTTAAAACTCTCGATATGTCACAAAAATCAATTTCTCGAGTGACACATCAATTGATTTTCAAATCAATTTTCATCCTCGATCGGTAAGATAGTAACTAACGATTCTTCTTTAATCGTGAATGTTGCTTTGAGACGTTCTGATTAAGAAAACCAGACAAGTTGGAGATTATGTTGTTTATGCCATTAGACAGATTTGATACTGATGCTGGAATCTGTCAAGAGATTTCTTCTTAAGATTGGATCTACTGATCACAGGTCGGTCCTTTACCGGGGATTTCGAGGTTACTCCAACCAAACATGGGCGAATGACAAAGCCATATTCGTCCCACAACTTTTATTGCTAACCGTTTTATTAAGGTTTATTAAAGATGGAGATGAATTAATCCTGTCAGCAGAGTCAAGTTATAGCCACATGCTCGATATCAAGATCTCAATAAACTTTGCAACCAAGGAAGATGAACCTAAGGCTTCCACAACTTCTGATTTAATTCTTCATCAGTACGTGAAGTAATAAGTCATGAAGTGATGAAGTTATTGTCAAATTACTAAGCTCTTGTTTAAAGATTGCCAACAAGTATGAGCATGTCGGTCTAAAAGTCACGAGCACACAAAGTAAAAGATCACAAGATGATGATTAGAGATTAAGATTGGCTGATGATCTCAAGAATATCAAGATAACATACAAAGTTAAGCCTAATGGAACAAGCTAAGCTTAAAGGTAAAGTCACTACATTTTGTACAAAGAAAACATGAATGAAGAATCAAAGATTACGAGCTACTGTCATTAGATCAAGACTTAGAATGCTAGAATTTAAACTGTATTTTCTGGGGTGACCTCCCTGAGGGGGAGATTGTTAGGTTTACAAAAAAGACTCGGTCACCCCGTGTATTGTCTAGAATAGCATAACTCGTAGTTTAATCGTTAGCGTATGATTTATGGTGTTGGGCCGGGTCTTTACCCACATGTTAGCCCAATCCATAGCCCACTTAGGGCACTTAAACTCTTGTATTTAAACACCCTTTCCAGCCATGGGAAGGGTTGGTTGTTCAATTCATATTACACACACTTAAGGTGTTTTCTCTCACTAGCATATTCACTTTCTCTCTCTACAAGAAATCGGCCAACCCATCATCTTTTGATTGTGTTATGATATCCAGTATACTACATTGATTATGAACGTAGCACGCACTCCAAGGACTCCAGCCTAATACGCCGTATCGACCTTGCCAGATACGGCGCATCGAGTCTTTTTCAGACACTATAAATAGAAGACTCAAAAATGAGTTTTCAGTGTGCAATATCATATTCTTTATACCATACTCACTAAAGACGAATCTTAGAAGAGAAGATCAGCCACCAAGGTCAAGCATTGATCACGAATCCTTAGAAGACAACGCGTAATTTTTACTCTCTTAATCGTTCTATTTTTATTGTTTAATTACGCTTGTATAATTACAATGGTTGTGGGCTAATACCCTCGGGTATTAGCCATCTTATTGAAAGTCTAATGTTTGGTTTGTTTTAAAATCGATTTCTTAATTTATCGTTGATTGTTTAATTATGTTTATCACCTCAT
>BQNB010192977.1:0-11573 GCA_026074375.1 Tanacetum coccineum
TTTCTTTAGCTTTTAATATTACTTGGTACGCATCACCTTCCATCCTTCGTCCATAATCTGAAAGATTTCTTGGTAAGCTCGGCATGCCTCTTTTCTTGTAACAGTAAGATCGTCGTATTCGTCTTCTTTTACAGCAAAATACTCTTCATCATCATTAAATGAATATTTGATCATCATATATCTCCTTATATTGCACACCGGTCGCTCATGAACTTCACATAACTCTTCACTCTTATTATGTTCATGATTTATCTCATAAGCATCATCGTAGTTTGTATAAGTATTCCGTTGTCTCTTTTGTTCGTAACGTGACTCATCATTATCTTCTTTGATAGACCCTTCCATGATAACTTTGTTTCTTAAAGCCTCTTTTTTAAGTTCACTATCTTCTAAAGCTTCGTACCATTTGTAATCCTGATAATGAAGTTGGTTTTCAATAATGTAAGTTCCGGGTAAATTTCCCCCATTACAGTATCCATCATCTCTCCAACTACATGTTGGCCATTCTGAACATCCAGTCTTATAATTGAAAGGCTTGCAAGTATGTTTAACTGGTGTGGATTTGGTCCAAACTCCAGTGTCAGTCCATGGCTTCCCATCGACCCACGGTACATCCTTGTTCCATTCATAGATCCAATCATTCTTGTAATCTTCATAGGTTTTGAATCCTATAATATCTTTTGTAAGTAAATCTAGATCCACTCCGAGAAGGTAGTTAAATTCCTTAAATGCTGAATAGAGAGGTGTCTCGTAATCAAATATATTAGTGTCGATCCTAAAGACTTTCGCAATATCATCTTCATCATCATAAGATTCCTTATCAGTGAGCTCTACTTCATCATCTCCTCCGATCCAGTAAATCCATAATGCTTTCATAGTATAATGATCCATTGTCTTATAGTTGAAATTTTTTGATCCCAACCATTCAATAAATGCAACATCAGACGAATCAGATCCCATATCATCATTAGCTTCTTATTCCGAATCATTATCCATTTTTAAGTCACATGGGATGTTAGCAACTTCAACTTCATACATGAATAAATCATCATCTATTCTGCTTAATCGACTGACTTCATTGTTGAAAACTTCAAGTAATGCATCGCAAGTGAGCGGAACATCTTCGACCTTAACATCCTTAATTTTCTCGAACTCTCCTTTGATAATCTTTGTCATTCTTACTAAAAAATATCTAGAAAATTATCAGTAGAACCAGCGGAGAAAGGTATATAAAAAAAATTAGGCTATAAGTTAGATATTGGAAAAGAATTTTATCAGACGACCGATATGCCGTATCCAATGGAAGTTGATACGTCGTATTGATCAGTTTGAATGAATGCGCTGTATTAGACAGAAAGTCAGATACGCCATATCTGATGGAATTGGATACGCCATATTCAACTGTCGACCAGAATAGTGTATTTTAAGGAAAACAATTAAATACGCAAACAATTAAACACACAAATATACAAGCAAACAATTAAATACAAATATACAAAATTTACAAAATATACAAGAATATACACTAATCTAAATTACACTAATCCTAAGGGTTAGATCTAATCTAATGTTAAAATCCAAAATATCAAATAAAAATCAAGATTAATTTTCAGTCTCCGGCAGCGGCGCCAAAAACTTGATGTACTGTCATTGTATGGTATATTTAAGATGATTCAAGTTTTGAATTTATATTTTCCTGACCAAACCAAAAACAACACTTTAACGGGCAATGTACCCGATCGATAGTAGTTTCGTGGTAAGTAGGGTATCGAACACTTGAAGCGAGGTTAAATCTATTAATTTAATTAATATCTTGGTTATCTAATCTATGTTAATTCTATTCTATTCTAAACCTATGTTAAACCTATGTCAATCTAAATCCTAATTCTAACGGGAAAAGAGGGCAGCCTGAGAGACTGGCACGGTTTGGTTAGTGTATATAATCAATTCAAGGCACTTTTACCCACGCAAGCTAATTAAAAAAAGATGAAAGAGCGGTCGAACCTTATATAAGAAAATTGTATTAATCATTATTAATCCGATTAGAACGTTGGTTTGTTTATTTAGTGCAATAATTTCTTCTTTTGAGGTGGCATATCATTCTTAAGACTTAGGCGTTACATCATCCTAAGACATAGACACATTAATTCTGGCACAATTAAAGCATCCATATAAAGCATCCTTATTTGCTGATTATAATCTATCGTAGGGATTAAAGCAATGGTGATCTTGTTAAACCCTAGCTCATAGAGACTTTACCCTCTTACCGCTTAATGGCAATTTGTACACTAGTAGTCCACTTTTCCACCTATCCTATAGAATCATAACGTTACTTGTTGAATTATCTAGGTCACCTGCTAGTCAACACGATCAATAAACCATTGGTAATATCTAATTAACTAGTTAAGCCCGAAGTGTATCCTATACACAAACTTAGAAGGACAATATTTGTGTAACTATGATCAACGTTCACCTCTTTCTAACGGATCTTTACAATGAAAACAATGCCATTGGTCTAATGAAGATGTTTGGGGTTGTGAAGGTGGGTTGAAATTATTTGGAGAATCAATAAAAGAATTTGGATTTGAATCATTAACGAATGATTCATAACAACATGAAGCATAAACTTCATCCGTATAATTTCTTCTACACCGCTCACAAGTACATTGTCGACAATATAGACCACCAAATGGACGTCCACACTTGGAACAATTACGTGGGGGTCGTTTAGACGAGTCGGGGGTTTCATCATAAGAAATCGGATTAATCACGAACAAAATTGTCTACGGAACTCACATTTGAACAACAATGTCCTCTATTATACAAAGCTCCACAAGACGAACATTCTTTAAAACCATACATGATGATAGAATTAAAGAGGGATAAAGAGAACAATTAAACAAAATGGGGTTAAGAAGAATAATTTTTTTGGATTTTTATGTATTTTAAATAAGAGAAAATATTTTTGGGATCGATAAATCAAAGGTGCATGGTAGCTCTCTAGAAAAACGCACAAAGAAGAGGAGGAGCTGGTCAGCGCGAAGCGTATTAAAAACCTTCTCCTTTCGGGTCGAAGTTCGTTGGATCAACCCTCCTTAAACCTCTCTTATAGTTTGTAATCTAAAGGTGAGCCGGAACGACAATTAACAAACGGTTATTTTTAATATTAAATGAAAATAAAAATAGAAGTGTAAAATATTTTTGTATTTTTATATAAGAAGAAAATATTCACAATTGAAAGAAAAAACATTATGAGGAAGGATCTTCAAACACTAATCTTCAAACGTAAACATGATAATCGCACACACCTCCCCGGCAGCGGCGCCAAAAATTGATTTGAAAAAATTCCTTACTATATATATATATATATATATATAATATAAATAAGAAGAATTCCCAAACTATCAATTAAGAAGAGTGAGTAAGTATTCCAAGAGGGTTTTAAGAAGGAAAATTACTTTTATCCAAAGTAAAATCCAAAAAAACCTTCCCGGGTTGTTTCTTGACGAGGCGTGAATTGAGAATCGTGATTAAGTTTGTGATCGCGTGATTGAATGATCAAAGATTTGGTATTGATTATGTTTCAACTAATTCTATTAATAAAATGCAAAAACAAGTATAGGCAAGCTAAAAACGAAAGCAATTAAGGCTAAAACACGAAAACGATAACGGGATACTAAACTCGTTCTTTAAAAACCTAAATTCTACGATTTTAACCTTAAAAATGCAAATTTAATTTTTAACAGTCCTAAATGATTAATAAAAATTTTAGAAAAAAGAATTATATTTTTTTGACTTTTATTTTATTGATTATGAATTAAAAATAGTTTTAATCTAAAAAATTAATTAAAAATACTAAACTAATTTTCAAAATTCTAAGAAAATTACAGAATTTACTTTAAGCTATTATAATCCTAAGAAAAATAAAACTGGGTCAACAGCTTATTGGAATAAGCTGGAAATAAGCAAACTATCGTTGATAAGCTAAAAGGCTAATAAAGGGTTATATATTAAATTATGCAAAGTAAGAATGAAAAAGACCCTAGGGCAGTTGGTAGAAGAGTGTGGTGTTAAATGTGTTGGTATGAAAGGGGGAGGTCATAGGTTCGACCCCTGTGACCTCTCTTTTTTACAAAACATTTTTGAAAATCTTAAAAACCAACTGAAAATAGGCACTTTTTAAAACTACAACTTTTTATGAAAACTCAAAATAAGCTTATAATAAGCAAAAAAGAAAAGTGACAGAATGGGTTTTAAGCTAAGAGACAAAAGGCTAACTGTTAGTCTTTTTTAGACTTAATAAGCAACAAGGAAAGACAAATAAGCTAAAACCGATAATAAACTAAACCTATTAAGCACATTTAACTAAAAATAAGCAAATAAAATGAGCTAAAACTAAGCTTAAATGACAGATTCATTTAAAAGGCTTTTGAACTTTAAATCTTAAACTGAAAATGCTAATAAGCTTAAAAAAGCTCAAACCTAAGCTAAATAAGCTAAAAGCACTCTAAAGCTAACCTAATAAGCAGTCCTAAACAAAATTTAAGCAAATCCAAATAGCCATAAGCTCAAAATAGCAAATAAGCTATTATGGCCAAAAACTACTAAAACAGCCTACAAAAGCACTTTTAAGCTAATTTTTAAGCTACTTAAGCTATCCTTATGGGTCTAAAAGCTAAACACAGATAAAGATGGCACTATAAGCTATAAGAAAAAGCAAAGTTTACACATTTTAAAAAACAAATAAGCTAGAAAATTGCCTTTGAAAAAGCTGATTACACTCAGTTTTTGGTTTTTTTCAAAGATTTTTAGAATGACAAAATGGCTTTTGCAGCCTTTATTTTAAGCTAGATAATGATGTTTTAAGTTCTTAAAAAGCTCAAACAGATTGAGCTTAACACCCAATGAGCTTGTGCAAACAATTTCAGACCTTAAAACAGATTTTAACTAACCTAAAAATGAGATTGAAAAAGGGTTTTTTTTTTAAATTGAAAAATACTTTAACAGATTTGATCAAACTTAAGACAACAAATGCAAACCTATACTACTTTATTCTAATGCATTTTAAGACTTACATGAAGTATAAAAAGGATAACTAATGTGCATTTTATAAAATCTAAGCTATAAGTAGTTTTAAATGAGCAAAAACATCACAGTTTTAAACCATTTGTGCAAAAGACTATGAAAATGAGTTTTAGACTTTAAAGACTTATAAAAGCTGATTAAATACACTTAAAAGAGCTTGACAAATTTAGATCAAAACAGGTTTACAATCATTTTGACCCACTTTGAATCCTTATCCCAAACACTCCTTTAAGTATACAAATCCATTTTAAACTATAAAAGAGATTATAAAGCTTTTAAAAACTAGAAACAAATTAAGCATCAACATACTTGAGGACTAATAAGCAATAAAAACATGGAAATAAGCACATGACAATAAGCACATAGAATAAGCTGTTAAATGCAATTTCAAACAGTTTTTATAAAAATTCAAACAAAGGACTTTTAAGCTATAACATAAATAAGAAAAGCATTTATAAAGACAGATTAAGCTAGAATAAGCAATAATAAGACTGAAATAAGCAGACATAAGTAGTAATAAGCAAATGACATAAAAATAAGCAAAAATGGAAAATGAAGCTAACCTTTTCCCTTTGCTAAAACAATGACTTAAAAGAAATTCCTAAAAGCTCTAGAGACTCAGCTTATTGTCAATAAGCTGAATCCAAGCCCATAAGCTCATCCATGGCTAGCTTATCATCCAACAAGCTAAAAATCCAATTTTTGATTTGAGTGTATAAAACAGAAAACTGAGTGACTTATAAGAACTTAAAGAGCTTATTAAAATTTGACTTGGAAACAGTTTTTAACATAAAAAGCATAAGAGTAAAACAAGTTAACATAAAACCTTCAAAACTGAAAATTTCATTAAACATTAAAAGATTACAATGCTTGAAAGGAAAGTATAGGTTAAAGTAAAATAAGTAGTAAAATAAGTAAAAACAAGGCTACACTACTACTAAAAACTAAATTACACTATATATCTTTCAAAGTGAAAATTAAGCTTCTATATATAGCTGAATTCAAGCAGGCACATGTGCTTGTTGTGTTATTTCTGTAAGGAGTCTCAAAGTCTCATCCAAGCCCTTCAAAATTCTTTGGCTCTAAGCAAGGTAATCTGAGCCATTGATTTGTTGTCCTTGTTCATCAACGAATAAGAGATGAGGGGATTGCCAACATGGTTTGGAGTTTTGTGATATGAGGTTTTGTTGTGGGGTTGAGAGGTGAGAGTTATGCGTTTGTCGCGGTGCATGGCATTTTGAAGGGGAAAGAGGAATAGTAAAGTTTGGCGGGTTAAGGTTTATACGTACTGTATGTTTATTTTTTAACGGGGTTAGGGAAAAAGGATTAGGGGTGTTAAGGTTTAAGGAATGAAGGGGCTAACATTGTTAGTCCCTAAGGACTAGCAATGTTAGTCCTCAAGGACTAACGATGCAAAGGATAAAGGAGTTATGAGTATTAAAGGGCTAATAGTCTTGTTGGTTGGGCCGGTTTGGATTTAGGAAATGGATTTGGGCTTTTTAACATATAAGATTTATAGATAAAGTCTTAATGGGCTGACCGGCCCATTAAATGGGTGCGGGTTGGTCCATTTAAGATTTCTTCATTTTCGGCTTTGTCTTTGACTTGTTGACTTTGACTTTGACTTTTCACGCTCTATCCATTCTCGTGCTTGATTTTGTCGGTTTTGGCTTTATTTTTTGTCTTTTAGTGAATATCCGTTACCTGCATAGTATACAAAGCAAAACACACATATATTTGGTATTTTATGTCTGGTTTTGGTCATTTAGGCTCGTTTTTATAGGTAAAAGGTATGTGTAATTAAGCATATACCAAAATCTCTCATACTAAACTATTGACTTGTCCTCGCGCAATGTCATAAGTAAACACTTTAGAAAACCAAGAATCTCAATCCCCCTTGACTAATTACCTCGAAAAGTAGGTAAGTATTCATCAAGGGGAATTAAAGAATCAATGGCTTTGAAAAGCCCCGTTTTGACCATTTTTAAATATTTTTACTTATTACCACACATATTTTTGTATTTTTCCCTTTTTCTCATTTTTTATACATTTCTTTTTAAGCAACTAGAATGTTCAGACTTTCGTTATTTTCATAACTTTTAGGGTCATATAACAAGATGCACTTTAATCCTAAAATGCCCAAAAAGGATAAATTAATTATCCCCGATTTTTCACCCGCCCCAAACTAAGCTTAAAAACGAGATCACCGTCAAATACAAGTTAAGATGCTAACACTACTCATACTTGTAACTTGTGAAACTTTTCACTCCCGACAATTATTATATCTTAGGTGAATGTGCTTGTTTCGAAATTCAACCATGGATCAACGTTGTGCAAAATTTCTATGCTTTACGTTCCATCCAAAGCAATGAATTTAAGGCGAGATCATCCCATGTAGCAACTTTCGTCTTGGCACATCCCAACCTTGCGGCTAAGTGATCAGGCTTTTGACACCCCACAAAGACTAGTATCGAGACTCACGGACCTTCGGTTTTAAAACCCTTGGATTTCCCGTTTTATACATAATTTATTTATAACTTAAAATGAAATAGTTTTAATTCAAAAGCATATTTAAATCTAAGTAAAAGAGATTTTCCCGATATTTATTAAATCACACTTAACATTAATATAATCATACTTATACCTTTTAAACGAAGGAAATCCTCGACCTTTTTGAAGGCTGCAACATCAGTTGTGAGCCGGCAAGATGCAGCAAACTTTCATCTGTCTCGGATTATTATTCTTACTATGAGCCTTATTTAGAATGCTGCAACATCGGTTGTGAGCTGGCAAGAAGCAGCAAACTTTTATCAGCCTACAGTTTTTTTATTATTACTATTACCTCATTTTTTTATAACATTTTATATTACCATGATATAGAGAAAATTTCTTTTTAGAAAATTTAAGTATAAATTTGAACTAAGACTAAATAAATTTTGAATTCAAAAATTGTTGATTTATGTTTAATTTTCGAAAAGAGCACATATTATTAGTCAGGTTAGGAGCTTATGAGAGAAAAAGCAATAAATTACACTTATGAGCT
Source organism: Tanacetum coccineum (assembly GCA_026074375.1). Taxonomy (NCBI): domain Eukaryota; kingdom Viridiplantae; phylum Streptophyta; class Magnoliopsida; order Asterales; family Asteraceae; genus Tanacetum; species Tanacetum coccineum. The sequence goes on from BQNB010192977.1 coordinate 8,129, forward strand.
CTTAAGATTTCCAACTAATCCTTGTTTAGCATCCAACTCATATTCAACTCTATCATTTCTCGTTCTTCGCAAATTTAAAATCTTTAATAAAAAGATCTGCGAATGCTTAGTCTAAAATTTAAGTTGCATACATAGATGTCGAGCTTCGGTGTCATGAGCTTAGTGCACTTCGTAATTACTTTTGAGATATTGTATGTGTTACATGTCTTACATTGGAAATCTTGCGGTCCTATTTTATACATTTATTAAACCTGTGAATTCACCAACTTTATGTTGACGTTTTAAAGCATGTTTTTCTCAGGTCAATAAGGTACGAGAAACAAGGATACATTGGTGGTCACCATTTTGGAGTCATTACTATAAAGATTTGGGTGCATTACATTTTGGGAATATCTGTTATGTCTTAAAATCTTTACTTTTCATGGATGAACAATTTAAGCTTCGGGCTATTGTAACAAACAAGTTTATTTAATCCAATGTATCAATTTTTAACGACTCATATAGAGGTCGTTCTCATATCTTGTGCTATTGATCTATGAAGTAACACTCTCTGACCCTTATTCCGCTGCGACCCATTTTGGGGGTGTTACAGATTGGCATCAAGAGCCTAGGTTATAGAGAACCAGGTCAAATGTTTTTTTTACTTGGACTATAACCATTTTCAAACATTGCATCATACAAAAGTTTTTCACGGGACACATACACTATTGAGTTGCATTAGTTGGTTATGCTATATGCTTTCGTGATCTGTATACATGTTTATATTATACTACATATATACTATGCTGGTTTTATATAATATACTTATATAAGTTTATTTATCTTTCTGCAGTCATGTCTTTTGCATCATCCGTTGTCACCTATACCTCTGTGTACACTGACTCCGAACCAGGGAGAGTCTTTTGGGGAGCCAATGAGGAGATATCCGATGGAGGTTCTCCACGAGTCATCGTATACGAATATGATGGACTTCCCATGCAGCCAGTAGCCCCACCATCTCCTGACTACGTGCCCAGACCTGAGCACCCACCATCTCCTGATTACGTACCCGGTCCTGAGCATCCATCATCACCTGTCGAGATACCATATATACCTAAGCCTGAGTACCCCAAGTACTTAGTACCTTCGGAGGATGAGGCACCCATAAAGGACTAGCCTCTACCCACTGATGCCTCACCCGCAGCCCTATTACCGGGCTATGTGTCTGATTCTGATCCGGAGTAGGACTTCAAGGAGGAGCATGCTGACTACCCTGCTGATGGAGGGGATGGAGATGATGAGCCCTCCGATGATGACAGTAATGATGATACCGATGATGATGAGGAGGAGCCTTTCGAGGACGAGGATGATGATGAGGAGGAGGAGGAGCACCTAGCTCCGGCCGACTCTTCTGCCGCACCTGTTGCTGACCCTGTTCCCTCTGCTATAGATACAAAGGCATTTGAGACCAATGAGTCTGCACCTACACCTAGATCACCTCAGACCATAGTCCCCTTTGCTCAGACACGTCTCTGTAGGGCACGAAAGACTGTCAGACTTGAGCCACCGATGTCAACATCCATGGAGGCACGCATTGCTGAGTATGCTGCCGCACCTACACCACCACTACATGTTGCATCTTCACCATTACCCTTACCATTACCACTCACTACTAGCCCTACTGATGCAGGGACACCATTAGGCTATAGGGCAGCTGGGATTCGGATTAGTGCTGCAGCTGCATCACCACCCTTATTACTTCCACTTACTTCCCACAGGACTGATGTTCCCGAGGCTGAGATGCCACCTTGGAAGAGAGCTTGTTTTACTACTCCCGCTCTCGGATTCAAGATCGGGGAGAGTTCAGCAGTTGGTGCCACAAGACGGCCAGGGCCTACTCCAGAGGTCGACGCTTGGGATGAGATTGTTGAGGCCATGATGGAGATAGCACCGACCACCTTGGAGGGGGTCGACCAGAGAGTGACGGAGCTTGATACTACTGTTAGGCAGAGGATTGAGGAGTTTCAAGTGCGATTCGAGGAGGCATATGATGACCGAGCTTACTTGAGAGCCCGAGTCAACACACTATTCAGAGATAGACCATACCACCGCCACACAGCTTTGGCTTTGGATAGAGAGGCTGTATATGCTCGTATAGCATGGACTGGTTCTGAGGAGAGGAGTGCAGCTATAGAGGCACATGTTAGGACACTAGAGGCACTGGTTGCCACGTTGATTGCTCAGACCACATCACTTCAGACTCAGTTGACTACAACGCTTGGACGTATTGAGACACTAGAGGCTAGAGACCCAGAGTCCCAGGATGGGCCAGCTGAGGCTGGCAGCAACTGTTAGTCATGTATCATTTGTAGCTACCCTGTATAGCCTATTAAGTTTTATGGGTCACTCCTAGATAATAGGCTGTAAGGACTTTTATTTTATCTTTTAGCTATCATTTTATGACGTGTTAAGTATTATGGGTGATCCCCAGCTAACATCGCCTTAGGTCCATATTTTCACTTTTGTATCTCATTGTACTAAACATGTTGTAATCAGGGCCATCATGTATGATTATCGATGTTGTTGTGTATGGATGTTGATTTATTTATGTCATTGTTGATTTCACTTTCAGTTGTATATTTCACTATGGATTGCGATCTCATTTTATTTATTATGCATATGTCATGTTGCGTTTATGATTGTATGAAATCTGACGTGTATTATATTCCTTGTAATTTTTAAAGAAAATGCCACCAAAAAAAAGAACCACGAGGGCAACACCCGCCACCACAACCGCTCCTACCACAACTGTCACTGATGCTCAACTCTAAGCTTTAATTGATCGAGGCGTTGCTGCTGCATTGGCAGAACATGATGCAAGCAGGACCAGAGATGGCGATAACAGCCATGGTTCAGGAACCGGCGGAAGAAGGCAAGTGCTTACTCAACGAGAATGCACTTACACTGATTTCTTGAAGTGCAGCCTATGAATTTCAAAGGTACTGAAGGAGTCGTTGTCCTGACCCAATGGGTGGAAAAGATGGAATATGTTTTCCTTATCAGCAACTGCACTATTATAAGTCAGGTTAAGTATGCATCTTGTACTCTTCAAGGAAGTGCCTTGACATGGTGGAACTCCCACATAAGGGCTGTCGGACAAGATGTTGCATATGCAATGCCATGGACGGCTTTGAAAAGGATGATAACAGATAAATACTGCCCTAGGGGCAAGATCAAAAAGATGGAATCTGAGTATTAGAACTTAAAGGTAAGAGGTACAGATTTGTTGGCTTACAACCAACAATTCCAAGAGTTGGCACTCATGTATGATAGGATGTTCCCTGAGGAATCAGCTAAAGTGGAAAGGTATGTCGGTGGTCTTCCCGGCATGATTCATGGCAATGTTAAGGCATCAAAGCCTCAGTCAATGCAAGAGGCAATTGAATTTGCTACTGAAATGATGGAC
>BQNB010192978.1:0-11572 GCA_026074375.1 Tanacetum coccineum
TTACTTGATTGTATACTGAAGGAACCTTGATAGTAATGGACAATGATGAACTGTTTGTTTCTAATCTCAAGTGCACATATTCTCGATTTTGGAATCAGTTTCGGAATGTGTATTTCTAATGACCAGCTCCGTGTTCAAATGATCAGTCAACAATGACGAAATTCAGCAATGAAGGTCATGAATCATCTTGCTCAAATTCAAGTTCTTTTCAACGTTGACAGATTATTTAAACATATAAATAATCGTTGGCAAGTAGTAACGTGTAGTCATTCCTGAGGGTACGTATATATGTAATATCCAGTTCTAGGCAAACATAAATATACTCGCTCATTACCCGGAGCAAATTTTTAGTTTAGGTATGCAAGCCCATTCCTTTTTTCCCTTTGTGTTTTTTGTTTTCAATATTGCTGTAACCAATGATGATCCGCTAAAATTTATACTTTTTTCCTTCTCTCATATTATTGGGCTATATGATCATGTTGTCTTTTATACTCGGCAGATGTAGGATCAGTTGTTCCAATCAACTAAGACCATTGAACAAAAAATGCGTTTAATGCTTTTAGTTGATTGCAACAGCTAATCCTACAAAAGCTGTGTACAAGAAACCAGCATGTCCATTTACATGCCCTTTTACAGGTTGGTTATTGATTTACGTTACATGGGCCAATCGTATCCAAAAGCGGTCATTGCGATAGGGGTTTTGTTACTATCACGCGTTCCTGGTTAATAGAAAGACCGACTTAGAACTATGCGCGTGTGATAGTGACAAAACCCTTATCGAACCTCCGCCGTCTCGGATTACGATTCTGCACGCAAAAATATCGTACACGGGTTCTTTTGAATCTTCATCACGTGCGTTGTTTACTTTTTTGTTGTTTTTTTTCTTTTTTTTCCATTTCTTACCTCAACAATCATATTTTTGTAGGTTTATGAGACTCTTCACCAAAAACTGATGCTTGACAGATCTTTGTCAATCTTTTACGTGGGAACCGTTTTCCCTATTAAGTGACAACCTTGACCGAGGAACGCGATCAACGTTTTTGCTTAATAGGGACACATGTGCCCACGTAAACGCTCTACCATGAAGTACCAACGACAACTCACTATTACAAATAACAATGTTTCTAGTAAGAATTACTAATTAAGCACCCCGCAAGGTCCGTTGTTTCCATTAACCCTCAACATGCGACAGAAACGCCGTTTCATGTTCCGTTTCAACATGCGACGAAATTCCTTTTAGTAGCTGTTTAATCCAAAACAATGACGCGGTAGCGACGATAACTACATAAATGGATTTGTGTTTTGATACGTGGTATTCGTGTTACACTGAAAATGAAAAGGAGTCGTGCCACTAAATACTGTCGCCGTCTCTTCTTCCAACTCCCATCCACATACCAATTCTACGTATCAGAATAAAAATACACTTATGACTCTTACCACCGATGCCACCTCAAATCGCGATACACATAGTTTAAAAAACAAAAACCATGGCGCAGGGAATTTTATGGCATGATCCTTTTGAGGTAAGCAACAAGAGTTATGGTACACATACGTAGTCACATTGATATATTTGACACACATTACTTCCATTGACATTGCTCAAGGTACTAACTGAAATGGCGTTGGTCAACTGATCAAGATGGCCACAGAAAAGGGGTGTCCAGCGAATCCCATCTTAAAGGTGAGCACGAGGTTCCACTGATTTCAGCTTGCATTGTATTGTGAGTTTAAGTGTATGAGTCTCAAAAAACTTTACAATGGAGTGAGGGTGTTGATTTCGGTTACTATCCAAATCCAAACAGTTAAGTATGGTGTCCCAGTTAGTTAATTGAATTCTTTGCAATGTAGTTCCGGAATGATATATTTATGGTGCATGTGCAGTTGTGTCTACTTTTCATTCTAGTGACTGGAAGCTAATTGGACCCATATATTAAAACTAAAAGACAATTAAACTGTTATTATGGTGCTCCAAATCATGGATATCTTATGTAGACTTACATGTTTGGATACTCATAGGTTGGCCTATTGCCTCTCACATACATGTTAATTATCTTAGATTTCATATGAATGCTTATGTGTTAATCTGATGACTAAAAATCACATAATAAACTTGGATCGGAGTTATGATCCCACATTGGTTTTAATGTTTCTTATAAAAAATACACAATAAACTTGGATAGGGGTTGTAGGTCCATGAAGCTACAGACTTCAATCGCTCCAAAAATTTGATACCCAATTTGTCATAACCAATATAGTGACAACACAAGATATTATAAGATAAGAATTAAAACCTGACATTAAAAACGAAGTCTTACATATATTTTGTTGATGAAAAATGTTGTTGGTGGAAATTTCTTCAACTAAATGCAATTTGAAAATGGACTTATAACTATTTGAAGGGTAAGCTTGGCTCTTTACGACTAAACTCAAGATAAAAGCATAAGGATCAACATGAGCTTGAGACTTATGATAGTAAAAGATTCGAGCAGGTTAACCACATTTATGGAAAACGTCGTATAAAAAAAATTGCTAACAAACGCTTTGCAGTGAAACACTGACACAGAACAACTCGTTTTATTTATTTATTAGAAAGTGGACCATGAGGAGAATTGTGACCCTTTTTAATATTTTCTCTAAAAGAAATGCATACTTTATTGTATGATATTGTTGGGAATTATATTGATTTGATTATATAAAACAATGATACAAAACAATAAAACAAGAAATAAACAAAAGGAAAACAAAAGAACCAAAGTCGACATTATGAAATTCTACAAGATGTAGGAGTACATGAAGATTCTAAAAGATTTGGTCAAATATATGAAGATAAATATTAGGAAGATTTAGTTTCCTAATTGTATAAAGTTTCCTTTGTAAACCTAGATGATCTCTATTATATAAAGATATATCAGGCATGATTTTAGAGTGCACAGAAAAATGTAGACGACTAAAAAGTGTGTGTTCTAGGCGTATGGTTCTTTGTAAACGCCTAGAGTGATAGTTGGTTTAGCCTCAAGGATCTTTTGATTCATGTTATAGTTAGATAACCGTTCTACATTAATCAAGTAGAATTAGGGCTTGGAGTGTATGATAATGAAGAAAAACCTTGTTAGTAACATTGTTCTTATTCCGCTATGTTTTAATAATTTGTTATTAATCTTATGATCATTGTTATTGTTAATCCTAGATGAGATCTAAACAATCTCGAGTTATAAACGATCCTAACATGTGGTATTAGAGCCACGGGGCTCTTGATCTAGGATTCTACATGGTTTTTCAATCGAATTTAAAAAGGTAAAGAAGTATTGATTTTCTGTTTTCTTTTTTGGTAAACTATCAAATTCGATGAATTAGGGTTTTTACCAAACCCTAATTCGGTAAAACAGAAAGGTATGATTTTCGGTTCTTCATGATAAAGGGTTTCAAGTTCTTGGTTCGTAATTCAATTAGGGTTCTTTTGGTTAATATTGCTACAATCAAGACAAGATTTAGAAGACACAAAACCCTAATTCGATTATGAAGAAAACTCTCTCCAATCAGGACGTGCGACAAGAAAAAGGTTTTAAATGGTTCTTTGGTGATCGTTTTTAGAAGGAACAGAAGAGTGCTTATCTTTGGACTTCCAGGTCATCAACAATAAAGATCATTGTGTCCAGACGACAATAGGAAAGCTTATTGATACTAAAAAGGTTATGATCACATTGATAGTTCAATGAGATGTAACAGCAAGATTAAAGCTTCTAATTCATGGTGATTTGATCATGAAGAGGTTATCAACGTCATTAAAAGCCTCAAGAACCATAAATCGGTTTATGCGAATGGTGATGTTAATGTTGGAATCAGTTATGATGTGAAACTCCTAACTTCTAAGGTTTATGTATCGCCTTTTTATATTAGATGTGGATCCTAATTATTTAAGGTTTGCGACTGTAATTTATTGTTAAGGTTGTTCGTTATGGATGCTGGTAAGGATCTGGTCATACGCGAGCTTCAAAACCCAAGTTAAGGTTTATATACATGTTCCTGGTAAGCGTTCATTGGAGTTGGAAGTTGTGGTGATGGTATCGATGATATTGAAAGTCTATTTAGTGTTGCTCATTTATCTTAGTGCTTCTAATACTTATTATTAGTGCTACTAAGTCTTTGTATTAGTGCTTCCTAGGTTCATTACTACTGCTCGTCCAAGTTTTATTAATACTGCTTGTGTTTTGTTAGTGCATAGCCAAAGTAAATAAGTGCTGCCTGAAATGTTTTAAATGCTGCTCATTCAAGACAATAATATTGCTTTGATACTACAGCCTAAGCATTGATGTCGTGAATGTTTATGGTATGTGATCGCGTTGAAACTTAGTGCTGCTAGTATTGGGCTTAAAGGAAAATTAATATTATTTGAGTTAAAGCTGCTAGAAGAAGTTTCAACTGCTAAGCATAACAGATATCAGACAGTACATGTTTATGGTTCTCGGCTGGGTAAAGATATTGGTTAGAACAGATTGATTTTCGTTTAAATGTATGTTTAATGGCTCGTTTTTAGGATTATTTGAATAAATTTGGTTACGGAGATGATTGTTATCACTTATTTTGAAGACGAATGGAATTACTTGGGTACGTGTTCTTATTATATCTTAAACGGCTTACAACATTTAAAGACAACTTGTTCATTTTATATGGTGTTGAGGAAGACTTGCAAAATCTAGCAATGTGTGATTTCTCTTATGGTGCTCAATGCTCACATTTTCTATCACTTTAAGGAGTTACGTTGTTGTGCTTAGTGTCTCATATAGTTGAGGATTTTGTCAAGAGATTGCGGTTTACTTATACATAGCAGGTATGAATTTAAAGTCATGTGGATAGTACAAGACATAAGATACAAGTTTGGGTTATTCTACTTCTACATCAAGTTTGTTATACTGAGTTTTCTCCATCAGTAATCATTACAAAAAGCCTACAAAATTTGAAGATTCAAGAGATGGTTAACATATTGGTTTCAGGGGAAGCTTAATTGACAAAGTGTTTAACCATCAGGATATGTTCATGCACCACTTGAGGGGAAGGTTTTCATTACTACTGCTAGTCATTATTACTACTGCTAGTTTAAGTTTCTACTGCTTGAATTCATTATTCTTATTATGCGTCATGGAGGGTAATTTGAGTCATTGGAAGGCTGGATTGGTAGTGTGATATATGGTTTACAGTTTTAAAGATCCAAGTTGCATATACAAGACCCCTATTGGATTATGACAAAAAGGGGAAGAAGAGTATAGATATATATGATTTGCAACTTATTTTGTGTGGTGGCATGGCATAGAAGTTCAAAGGAAATCAAGAATTAAGGGGAAGATTGTTTCATTCATGAAGATCTCAACTTCAGGGGAAGTTCATGCAGAAGATTGTTTTGTCATCATCAAATAGGGGAAGATTGTTGGGAATTATTGATTTGATGATACAAAACAATGAAACAAGAATGAAACAAAAGGAAAATAAAGGGATCAAAGTCGACATTATGGAATTCTACAAGATGTAGGAGTACATGAAGATTTTAAAAGATTTGGTCAAAGATATGAAGATAAATATTAGGAAGATTTAGTTTCCTAATACATTTATGTTTCCTTGTAAACCTATATGATCTCTATTATATAAAGAGATCATAAGGCATGAGTTTTTATGTGTACACAAGATGTATACGTCTAGTAAAAGTGTGTATTCTAGGCGTATGGTTTACTTTGTAAATGCCTAGTTAGAGTTGGTTTAGCCTCAAGGATCTTTTGATTCCTATTATAGTTAGATAACCATTCTACTATTGATCAAGTAGAATTGGGGCTTGTATGGAATGATACGATGATGTAAAACCTTGTTTACTTTTGTTTCTTATGCTATTTTCGCTATGCATATTCGTGTTTATGTTCATTGTTATTTATAATCCTAGATAAGCCTAGATCAAACTCCACAATTGGTATCAGAGCCAATCGGCTCGTGATCTAGGATTCTATACATTTTTATTATCAAGTTTTTGAAGAAAATGAAGTGTCAAATTTTCTGTTTTGGTTACTTGTCAAATTCGGTGAAGTTAGGGTTTTTGGTAAACCCTAATTCAACAAAAATAGGAAGTTGTAAGTTTGTGTATTCAAACCAAAGATTTGTCATTGGTCTTGTTTTAGTTCTTGGAAGCTACAGATGAAATTCGGATGTATTAGGGTTTTTTTCACCAACCCTAATTCGATTAAGGCTCTAAGACGTGCAAACAAAAAAGATTCAAGACGATGTGCTGACTTGCAACAATCTGGTTGGTACGTACATGTATACTCGGTTTCTTATTTAGTCTGGAATGTATGTCTTACACAATCGGTGATAAGATTTAGGGTTTACCCAAAACCCTAATAAAATTCGACATCAAGGAACGATAGGGTAAACGATTGTTGTGTTGTGATGTCGATACAAGATTTGCTTGGGATAGCAGATTATGCAACATGACAAACATTTTCACCAAAACATAATTATGGATTCGACAAGGGCAGTATGCATGATTTCAATTGCATAATTCTGGAGCACAACAAGGCGTCAAAACAGTTTGGAATTTAGTGACATGGTATAAAACACACTAACCCTAATTTATTTTTACGCGTTTAAAAACCTAATAAGGATGCGTGTCATTTGTTTAAAGCAGTAACAAAGAAGCCGCAGTAATAAAGGTTGAGGTATTGATTTGTTTCATAAGGAACTAAACTCTAATCGTTGTGGTGGTGATTCCATATGATTGGTCGTTTAAGGAATAGCTCTACTTCTTTTGGTTTCAATAGGCTACTGGTAATAAAAAGTTTAACCTACTAGGGAATAAGATGAGACGACTGTCGTTTACTGTTGCTTGGATTTGTACACAGGCTTAATGAGGTTACAAGTGAGAACAGTAGTAAGATTAGTGCTGCCCAAATGATTAATGCTGCTAACGTATTTGATTAATGTTACTAATGAAAAGTTAGTGCTGCTCGACATAGTTTCAACTGCTAGCTTTATTCGATATCGGATAACAACTGATTTAGATCTCTTTTGGTTATGAGGGAGATTCTCGGACAGAAAAGGATACACACACAGTTTGTTCTTAAACGTCTATTGGCAATGTTTTTGGGTATTTGGGATTATATGCTAAAATTGATTTACGGAGATGATTGTTTTTATTACTTATTTAAAGTTTTTGAAGTTGAATTTCATGGGTACGTGTTCTTATCATATCTTAAAAGTCTAGCACCTTTTGAAGATAACTTGATCGAGCTTAAAAACGATGTTGATGAAGACTTGAAAAATCTAGCAATGTGTGATTTATAAACTTATGGTGCTCAATGCTTACATTTAAAGGAGTTACGTTGTAGTACTCAGTGTCTTATTGAAGATGAGGATTTTCCAAGAGATTGAGGTTCACTTATACTTCAAGGAATTTCGTATTAAGTTTTGGAGGTCACCTGGATAGTACAAGACAAAGACCAAGTTTGGGTTTTTCTACTCTACATCATGTTCGTTTTATACTGAGTTTTCTCCATCAGTAATCATTACAAAAAGCCTACAAAATTTGAGATTCAAGAGATGGTTAACATATTGGTTTCAGGGGAAGCTTATTGACAAAGTGTTTAACCATCAGGATATATTCATGCACCACTTGAGGGGAAGGTTTTCGATACTACTGCTAAGTCATTATTACTACTGCTAGTTTAAGTTTCTACTGCTTAAATTCATTTTTTTTTATTGTGTGTTAATGGTGGGTATTAAGTCATTAGATAAGGTGGGGATTGGGTTAGTGTGATAAAGTCATTGAAAGGCTGGATTGGTAGTGTGATATATGGTTTATAGTTGTAAAGATCTAAGTTGCATATCTTCACAAGACCCCTAGTGGATTATTACAAAAAGGGGAAGAAGATTACAGAGATATGATTTGCAACTTATTAAATGTGGTGGCATGGAGATTTCAATTTAAGGGGAAGATTGTTACATTCATTGATGATCAAGATGTTGGTTTTGTAATCATCAAATAGGGGAAGATTGTTGGGAATTATATTGATTTGATGATACAAAACAATGATACAAAACAATGAAACAAGAAAGAAACAAAAGGATCAAAGTCGACGTTATGGATTTCTACAAGATGTAGGAGTACATGAAGATTTTAGAAGTTTTGGTCAAAGATATGAAGATAAAGATTATGAAGATTTAGTTTCCTAATACATTTATGTTTCCTTGTAAACCTATATGATCTCTATTATATAAAGAGATCATCAGGCATGAGTTTTTATGTGTGCACAAGATGTAGACGTCTAGTAAAAGTGTGTGTTCTAGGCGTATGGTTTACTTTGTAAACGCCTAGTTAGAGTTGGTTTAGCCTCAAGGATCTTTTGATTCCTGTTATAGTTAGATAACCGTTCTACTAATGATCAAGTAGATTTGGGGCATGCATGGAATGATACGATGATGAAAAACCTTGTTTAAATAACATTGTTCTTATGCTAATTCCGCTATGCATATTCGTGTTTATGTTCATTGCTATTTATTAATCCTAGACAAGCCTAGATGTGACACCTGTAAAAATTCAGGTTTTACTTTTTACCATTTAGGTTTAACTACTTACCGTAAAACTATCAAATTACCACTTAATCTCAAAAGGAAGTTATCCTAGGAGTGAGATACAATATTATAGGCTATAGAGAGCCTAAGTACCATGTAAACGTCATTAATATTGCATATTAAGTCTAAAAGGATATTTTAGAGCCTATTAGCAATACGATCATATCTTTCGCATTATTTGTGAACGAAACATTTTTCTCATGTCTTTGTGATCCCAACACCTAAACAAAACCCTAAAATGAGTTTACATCAGTAGTAAACTCATGAGATATCTTTCTAAACATTTAAATACCCATGTACGTTTATTAAACCGCTAATCATCCTATTTCACCCAATAATCATTTTTACTTTGGTATAACGTACCGTAAACCCAACTCATCATATCTAACACTCAAGTAAACCTTAATTACCCTAATTACCTATGTTTGAATATTCCGCCTTTGTTATTATTCATCCTAGATTAGATCTAAACAATCTAGAGCTTAAATGATATAGAACCTATCACGTTCTATAGGTTCTATTAGGTGGTATCAGAGCCATGTGGCTCTCGATCTAGGATGCTACAAGGTATTTTTGTGTCGATCTTATGAAGAAAAGAAGTCAAAATTTCTATTTTTGATTTTGTGCAAATTCGGTGAAGTTAGGGTTTTTGCAAACCCTAACTCGATAAAACAGGAAGTTATTTGTTCTTTCATTCAAGATCAAGATTGTATTGGTTTGGCTCATTACTTGGAAGTTGCATGATCAAATTCAAAAACATTAGGGTTTTCACCAAACCCTAATTCAATTAAAGGAGTTCTTGGTGATCGAGTTATAACATCACGATTTCAGCAGCAAGTTAAGGTTCGTTTGCATACAAGAATAAACCCTAATTCACAAGTCATTCATTTAAGAAGCAGTAGTTAAGCAGCAGAAGGTATGGAAAGTTTATACTGCTTACTTAGTGTTGTTATAAGAAAAGTTTGTGCTGCTCGAAAATATTACTACTGCTCGACATAGTTAAAATTGTTAGTTCTATTCGATGTCGGACAGAAGAGGTGTTTTACTGCTGTTAGCATTGACAGATATCGGGTAAAGCATGTTTTTGGTTCTCGGATTGGATTAAGATTCACTTAAATCGTTAAATGGCTAGTTTTAAGATTAATTGCAAGAATTGGTTACAGAGACGATTGTTTATCACTTATTTGACGATGAAGTGGAATTACTTGGGTACGTGTTCTTATCATATCTTAAAAGTTAGTGTTGGTAATGACTTTTGAATATAACTTGTTTGTGCTTATACGGTGTTGATGAAGACTTGCAAAATCTAGCAATGTGTGATTTCTCTTATGATGCTTAATGCGCACATTTGCTATTACTTAAAGGAGTTACGTTGTTGTGCTCAGTGTCTCATTAAGAAAGAGGATTTTGTCAAGAGATTGAGGTCTACTTATACTTTAAGGAATTACGTATGAGTTTGGAGTCACGTGGGCAGTACAAGACATAAGACACAAGTTTGGGTTATTATACTTCTACATCAAGTTTGTTATACTGAGTTTTCTCCATCAGTAATCATTACAAAAGGCCTACAGAATTTGAGATTCAAGAGATGGTTAACATATTGGTTTCATAGGAAGCTTATTGACAAAGTGTTTAACCATAAAGATATATTCATGCACCACTTGAAGGGAAGGTTTTCAATACTACTGCTAAGTCATTATTACTACTGCTAGTTTAAGTTTCTACTGCTTGAATTCATTTTTCTTATTGTGCGTAATGGTGGGTAATTTGAGTCATTGGAAGGCTGGATTGGTAGTGTGATATATGGTTTACAGTTGTAAAGATCAAAGTTGCATATCTTTACGAGACCCTTATTGGATTATTACAAAAAGGGGAAGAAGAGTATAGAGATATGATTTGCAACTTATTAAATATGGTGGCATAGAGATTTTGATTTAAGGGGAAGATTGTTTCATTCATGGAAGATCAAGATGTTGGTTCTGTAATCATCAAATAGGGGAAGATTGTTGGGAATTATATTGATTTGATGATACAAAACAATGAAACAAAAGGAAAACAAAAGGATCAAAGTCGACATTATGGAATTCTACAAGATGTAGGAGTACATGAAGATTTTAGAAGATTTGGTCAAAGATATGAAGATAAAGATTAGGAAGATTTAAAAAAAAAAATTTTAATAAAAAATGTTTCCCTAATGCAACTAGTTTTACTTGTAAAGTCTTTATGAGACTTATTATATAAATAGATCTATATACATAGTTTTTAGTTATCCTGTGTGTGAAATAATGTGTTGTGTACACAAAGGTTATAGATGTAGATGTCTTAGTAGAGTTGGTTTAGCCTTCTTGGTCATATCTTACCCCTGTTAGGTTGTAAGTTCTTATACTGATCATATAGAATTAGGGCTTGGAGTTAATGTATGAATGCAAAACCTTGTTTAATAACAATGATTCTTTGTTTGAATATTCCGCCTTTGTTATTATTCATCCTAGATTAGATTTAAACAATCTAGAGCTTAAATGATCTCAGTTCCTATCAGGTTGTATAGGTTCTATCAATTAAAAAGAACACTATTCTTTTTATCACACATTTATGAGACACTAAAGAGATTAAACTTTAACTCTCTTATAAAATACACATTTTCAAAATCTAAATTACGAGTTTTAATGGTACCTTTTCCTGTGATATTCCCTCCTCTGGGGTTTCCTCCAAAAGCAACATATCCTCCATCTATCTCTTCATAGTTTATAAGATAGGACATGTTCCCTGTCATGTGCCTTGAGCATCCACTATCAATCACTCCTTGATCCTGTAAATCCATTTGTGGATTGCCCTGCACATTAGATAAGAAAATCAGTTTCTTTTGGGGACCCAAGCCATCACTGATGTTGATCCCAATAGAATAGATCTTGCTTAGCTTGTATAAGGCTAAGTTGTATTGAATAAATTCAAAACAACTATGATA
>BQNB010192981.1:0-11572 GCA_026074375.1 Tanacetum coccineum
CCCCGTCTTGTACCGAACTGTTTTATTTATTAATATATTCACCGGGTAGAAACCCTTTACCCAAAAACAAGCGGTCAATGCTGCATTGATGAGAATGATCATTACTGAATACAATTTAAGCAATATAATTTACCTGTAAGAGTCTGCATCTCTGTTGTATTCACACAATATAAATAGGTAAAAGTTCAAGGTCGGTTTGTAATGTTTAGCATATTTCAAGATGCGTTTTGAAATTACTTTTTTCTTTTTCATCGAGAAAGTTGAAACACGTATTTTTTTAATCGACACGCATGCTAATTTCTAACGTTTAATATAAAGTTATAGTTATAATTTTGGATAATCTTTTCTCAAATGGCGGGCAGCTCTAAATATATCGTTCCTATGTTTTCAAGTAGAGAAAAGATAAAATAAAGGCACACAGCAGCGTTTGATCTTTGATGAAGCATTATTATGGCGGGCAGCTCTAAATATATCGTTCCTATGTTTTCAAGTAGAGAAAAGATAACTACAAGCAAGGTTACGAGTACTACACAGTAGTACCTTACATACTAACAATTCAACGAGACCCGTATGACATTAAGCCGAGCAAGAAATAAAGTTAACAAAGCAAGGCTATCTTGCTGCAATTAGACGCAAACTTAAGATAAATACTAACATAGCTTGGTACTGATTATAAAACACATGCCATCTGTAACTTAGCTCTCAGTTCGCATTTACTAGTATTATCACGATTCGTCTATTACTATCTCTGTATTATCCTTCATTTGTGGTCTAGAAGATCGCTACTACCACTGCACCTACTCTTACCTACTTCACCTAAATCACAATTCAACATTCCAAACACACACAGAATACAAATCTCTAACAAAACTGAAATCACGTCAGCATTTCTAATCCCATAATCAACAAGCTCAATATAGTAGATCAAGATTTAGTGATTAACAGATACAAATTCATCATTTCAACAGCAAACTACTAAATCACTACTTCATTCTTCATTTCAACAGCAAACTAAATCACTACTTCATTCTTCATTTCACCAACTCTACCCAACTCATCGAAATCCACAAATCCTCACTCAATCATCTAACATTCCAAACATTCACACAACACTAAGCCCATGTAATTTCCGTTATTCATTTAAAATAACGGGACCTAACACAAATCCAAAACAGTTGTAATTCCTAACACAAAGGATCAACAAAAACATTCTTACAAAAAGTAGAATTAATGTACTACTCATAGTATATAACCAAAAAAAAAACTTAAAGCTCATCAATCTCATTAACATACATCAATTACTACTCTTTTTTTTGACAAGGTAACCATGGTTTCCTACCTTTAATCCACGGAGTTTGAACCCACCGCCACACGAACTAAAACCGGATCAGGCTCTCCCTTTTCAGGAGGTTGGCGTGGCCACTTTAGGGTGGAAAATTTACACTACAATTTTTTTTTGCTAGGGGGCACGTGGCCCCGGGCCCTCTCCCTATCTCAGCCTATGCTTGTGACTATCACTGTAAAATGTGTGGGGTCTCAAGTTCTAGATGCAAAGAACTCTGAAGTGGTCACGCCAATCTCCTGAAAAGGGAGGGCTTACAAAACAACAGTGGATTAGTCGGACAAAAGGTCAAAACCATGGTTAAAAAAAGTCTTTTTATACCGACTAATCCACCGGGCTCGAACCCAAAACGGGTAAGGGGTTGTTTGTTTTGGCTTATACGTGGGCTTATGAGCTTATTTGATTTCGGCTTATATTTCATAAGCATTAATTTTCTGGCTTATTTTGACACTTGTGGGCTTATATAAGTTTATTACGATATGATAAACTTATATAAGCCCATAAGTCTCATAATAAGCCAGAAAATAAGAGCTTATGAAATATAATCCGAAATCAAATAAGGTGATAAGCCCACGTATAAGCCAAAACAAACAGCCCCTAAAGCGCTAGCTTTTTAGGAGGTTATATAAAATAAGAATACTCTGTAATAATAATAAAGTGATGACAAGTATTGAACACCATGGTTTGTATCAATCAAACAATAAATAAAAAGATATACAAATAATGATTGTGAAAGCTTCACCTGAAGAGGCTGGTCAATTTGAGAAAGGAGATCTGCAGAGTGGTCTGGTAAAAGGGATAAAAGTGCGGAGAGGGCTGTTTGTGTGTGTTTTGGTGGCATCCTTCTCATTAATCCCATCGCTCCTTCCATTTTTTCCTCTTTCAAGCTTGGTTGGTTTTTTAGGATGATAATTATAACATGGAAAACTGTTTTTGTTTTGATCTGAAAATGAAAATGAAAATGAATTGGAGGATGAAGAAATGATAAAAGGAGCTTTTGTTTTTATCTGAAAATGAAAATGTTTGTTTCCATCTCTCGAGATGTGTGTGTTGCGGGCCGGTTTTACTTTAAAAAAATTGGCAAACTGGATTATACAGTAACCGAACTTTTAAAGGTGTAGAATAATATCTTAGACTTGATAAAATGAAATTTTTATTGCTTTATACTAATAAACTCAACAATACTAAGCCCATGCAATTTCCGTTATTCATTTAAAATAATGGGACCTAACACAAACCCAATACAGCTGTAATTCCTAACACAAAGCATCAACAAAAACATTCTTAAAAAAAGTAGATTCAAGAAATAAATTAACGAACTACTCGTAGTTTGAACCCACCGCGATACACACCAAAATCAGGTAAAGCCCTCGTTTTTAAAAGGTTTGATGGTTTTATAAAATAATAATAAACTGACAAGTATTTAACACCACATATCAGTCAGATAAAGAGTAAAAAAAAAGAAGGGAAAGAGTGAAAGTTTAACTTGAAGGGGCTGGTCGATTTGAGAGAGGAGATCTGAAGAGTGGTCTGGTAAAAGTGATAAAAGTGCGGAGAAGGCTGTTTGTGTGTGTTTCGGTGGCGTCCTTCTCATTAACCTCATCGCACCTTCCATTTTACTTTTTCTTCTTTCAAAGCTTGGTTGGTTTTTGAGGATAATGAAGAAAAATGATAAAATGAGTTTTTGTTTTGATCTGAAAATGAAAATGTTTGTTTCCCTCTCTCGAGATGTGTGTGTGTTGCGGCTTGCGGGCCGATTTTTATTTAAAAAATGACAAACTGGATTATTTAGTACCATGAACTTGACAAAATAGAATTTCTATTACCTTATACTAATAAACTTAACAATTAATTATTTTTTCTTTCTAAAAATCATTTTAGTATAATATTTTGTAATAAATATTTTATAGTAAAACTTTTAGCTATGCAAATATATTTTTTTCCTAAAATTTAATTATTTTTTATCTTTTAAAATTAATATAGTATTTTAATTATTTATTTAGAATAAAAAGAATGTATATGTAGCATTGCTTTAAAAAAAAGAAGTGAAAGTTGAACCTGAAGAGGTTGGTCGATTTGAGAGAGGAGATCTGAAGAGTGGTCTGGTAAAAAGGATAAAAGTGCAGAGAGAGTTGTTTGTGTGTGTTTTGGTGGCATCCTCCTCATTAACCCCATCGCACCTTCCATCTTCCAAAATTTCTTCAAACCTTTGTTTTTCAACAAGAATAATAAGATGGAAAATTGTTTTTGTTTAAATCTCAAAATTAATTTGGACTTTTGTTTCCCTCTCCACATATAGACGTGTGTGTTTTTTTATTTATATCTCTTTCTGGTTTTTATTTCAAAATTTTGGATAATCTTTTCTCAAATGTCTTAACCCAATGTCAAATTACCTGGTAAGGGTTTGTTTGTTAATTTTTTTATTAAGTTATGTTTAATTAATAAATGATTTAATGCAGATACTTTCAGTTTTATTTAATATTTTCAGTTATTTTTCTCTAGAGTAAATTACATGGTTCGTCCTTGTGGTATACGTTGACCGACAAGGGTCGTCCTTTGACCAAAAAAGATACACCATCCATCCTTAAGTGGGAAACGTTATGTATGGTTGGTCCCTCTCTTTTACGGGCCACACTAACTAGTGTTAAGCATCAATCCACTGAGGGTATTTCCGTCTTTTCCCCACCCTTATCTACTGAGTTTAACAAACGATATAGATAATTTAAAACAAAAACAATGATCTATATCTCCTTATCCCCACCCTTATCCACTGAGGTATTCAATGATGTATGGCTAGAAAATATTTATGTGCATAACCCAATGCAGAAAAAGAGAGCTTTAGAAAGTCACATATCACATTCTAGATGACTAAATGTATTAGCAAAACAGATGAAAACCTAATTCCGTTCAACATAGTCATCAATGAAGTCTTTCACGTCATTGACTTGCTCAGGACTTAATTTATCATTATCCAGAAGCCTCAATATCAACTCTAGCTTCATTATATGAGCCTTGTGCCGAGTGATTGATGACTCTAAATGTGTCTATGAAACAAATATGTCCAATGAGTAATAAACCATAACAAATTATCAAAGAAAAAAGTATATTACCAGTTGAAAATATAAGAGATTAAATACATTATTCACCATCTTACCAATCTCGGGGGTCTTGCTTTTCCTTTCTTAACAGACAGCCCTTCCATCTCAGCTTCAAAGCTATCGAAATTATCTAGGGTAATTATACTTAGCCAAGTTCAAGGTACTAAACCTTTATCCTACACTAGTTGGCCATTTCATACCAAAATCAAAATCACAGGCAGATCGAAACGGATGTATATCTCCTTATTTTACGAAGATAGGCAGATTTATAACATATAACTCACTTCTATATGCAAGTATGTATGTTAATCTACAGGTTCACTTATATCCACTAAGCATATAAGCTCACGCGACTCATTCGCCTTGAACAACTTAAACGTGTACATTACCTTCTTAAGTTTAATCAACCAGAAACCTATGTCCAAGCTACAGTCGATATTGAGAAACATCCACTCAAACTCACGCAACTCATTAACTATTCGCCTAACTTGGAAATTATCATAAACAGTTCATTTCTATCCAAATAGTACTGAAAAACCAGTTCATAACAAGCTCATATAAGTCGATATATCATAACAAAATTAATTACAAATTTCTTCATAACAGATCGAAAAAAAATCAAAATATAAGTAGAAAAACAAGCTTAAACAAGCACCTTCTTACATAATTCATAACTAATCAAAATCACAGGCAGATCGAAACTAATTTCATCATAATCAAACCTAACACTCTATAATCTACAGCCGAAACTTCAAAAATAACAACAAATTTCTTCATAGCAGATCACGTGAGCTAAGAAACAAATCGAAACATCATAACAGCTATATCTACATCAAACAATAACTAATCTCATCACTATTAACCTAATCACATCAACCAATTGAAACTGAAATTCCGTCCTAATCTTAACATCGCATTAACAGACTAGAAAATAATTTTATCAATTAAAACCTAAATTTACAGTTAAAATCAAATCCACGAGTTAAACCCTAATTACATCATGAAACGAATCTCGTAAAATAAACAAAATTAAAAACAACTTACCGAATTGAGTGATGATCTACGGTGAGCTTCGATTAAACCCTAACGAATTTGGTGACGATCTACGGTGAACAACTAGCCATGACGAATTGAGTGAAGAAAAAAAACTAGCCATGACGAATTGAGTGAAGAGCTTCGATTAAACCATGTTTAAGTGTTGGAGTGAAAATGGAGAAACTGTTTTTATGAAATAAGGGTGAGAGTTAATTTGGGGAAAATGCTTGTTAGTCAAACTTTTGGTTCTGATATATTACGAGTAAATGATATTTTATCTAGTTAGTGTGGCCCGTAAAAGAGATTAACAAACGATCTCTAATTTTTTATCTTTTATCTACTGAGTTTAAGCTTTGAGAGTTGAAAGATAACGCTTTAAGTTGTTTTAGTTCATTCTTATTTTAGATGTAATATGCAATGTTTTATTATTTGACTGAAAGTGTATAAGGTGTTGTTTCCCTTATACTGAGGTATTCAATGATGTATGGCTAGCAAATGTGCCATTGTATTATATGAAAAAGAACACTCTTGATGACCTATATTAACTATCTGTATGAAAAATATTTTCTATTTTAATCCATCAAATAAAACCATTTAAAACACGTTAAGTTTGTTTTTTAATCAATAATAATATATAATTAAAAATCTAAGGGGTATTATAACTAGTAAAAGCTGATAAGGAATTTAAAGAGAATATAGATATCTGCTATAAGAGTGATGATCAGAAGACAAAATGCTCTAAGATTGTGAGGGTGGAATATAGTTGGAAACCACCTAAGTGCACTAATTGTAAAGTGTTTGGTCATTTTGATAGCACATGTGGAATGAAGTCAGGAATTAACAGTGAAAACCAATAGTACAGGGGAGAAAGGGAATGATAATAGAGTTAATGGAAAGGAAGATGTTGGATTTAGAAGAATGAGGAGGCAATAAGAATGCAGCCAAAATGGGTAATGAGGGAGGGAGGTCAAAAAGAGGCTCAGGGTAACAAAATCTCTAAAAAAATAATGTAGTTTAAGCCAGTAAACAGAAAACCAATTTATACAAACTTGACCCAAACACTACCTCAAAACAGAAAAAGTAACTCTCAAAAAATTAAAAATGGTACAAGTGTGAATCCACAAAGACCTAAAAGTCCTAAAAGCCCATGGAGAATTAATAAAGAGATTGTGGAGGAAATAAGGAGGAGTGCTAATAAATTTGCCATATTTGAAGAAATGAAGACAATGAGAATCCCGAAATACAAGAGCAGAATGAAAAAGAAATAGTTGATAAATTTGTGAAAATCAAAGACAACCAACCTTGGAAGATTCTAAGAATTGACTAAAGAGATGTTATGGAAAAATGACTGCCCTGATGAAGAAGATGTATTTGATGAAATGAATGAAATTGGAAAAAGTATGACTGATAATGACTTAGCAGGCATACAAAGATAGTATACAATGTCAATATGGGATCCTGATAATGAATTAGCCTCGGATCTGCTGAATAAGGGATCCTACAAAGATAGTATACAATGTCAATAATGAATACTGATCTTAGGATGGTTGCTTGGAACTTAAAGGATATGTGCAACAAGGAAATGCAAAAGGAAGTAAAGAAGTTTATCTGTGATGAAAAGTTGAGTATTTGTTTTGTATTGGAAAATCACATTAAGGAAAAAGGGATAAAAAAGATATGTGATTTTGTCTATGGAAATTGGAACTCGTGTTCTAACTTGAAGGATTGTAATAGGGGTTGCAGAGTTATTGTTTGGTGGAATGAGGATGATGTTAGTTTGATGCAGATTCATTCAAGTAAACACACAATCCTATGTTTAGTGGAGATAAAAGAGAGCAAAAACAAGTTATTTTGCTGCTTTGTCTGTGCAGAAAATTCAGGGAACGAAATGAGGCATTTATGGAAAGAGCTAGGAAGATATAAAAGCATCATTAATGATAAGCCTTGGGTCCTAATGGGAGACTGGAATGTCAGCCTTCACATTGAGGATCACTCAGAAGGAGAATCATGCAAAACCAGCGATATGATGGAATTTCAGGAGTGTATTGAGCATACTGAAGTTGAAGACCTTAATTGTTCAGGGATTCACTTAACATAGGTGCAGAGCAGACAAAATCCTAGTAGGGGATTTTGAAAAAAATTGACAGAGTCCTTGGAAATGTTAAGTTTATGGGAACGTTCACCAACTCACATGCTCTATTCCTCCCCCATCTAACATTTGATCATAGCCCTGCCATTCTCATTATACCCAAAATGATGAAAAAGAAATACAAGGCTTTTAGATTTTCAAATTTTATTGCTGATAAATCTGAATTTGTTAGTGTTGTGCAGGATGAGTGGAATAATCAAGTTGAAGGATGTTATATGTTTAAGCTGGTTAAAAAGTTAAAAGCTTTGAAGTTTCACATGAAAAGACTAAGATGGATGTTTGGGAACCTACATGAAAAAGTAATTGAATGGAAGGAAAAGTTGCAAGTAATACAAAAGAAAGTTGATAAAGACCCTCACATTGCTAACCTGAAGGAACAAGAAGCTATGATTCTCAATTTGTGAAACATTTCCAAAATTTCCTTGGAAAGGCAATGCCTGTGCAGAGCTATGATTTGAGAAGTTTGAATCCAAATACTGTCTCTATTGAAGATGTTGAGCTTATGATTGGAGATGTAAGTGATGTGGAAGTGAAAGAAGCCCCTTTTGACATATGTGACAACAAAGCTCCTGGTCCAGATGGCTACACTACAAAGTTTTACAAAAAAGCTTGGTCTGTTATTGGTAAAGAAGTCTGTGATGCAATCAAGGAATTTTTTAAGACTGGAAAGCTTTTAGGAGAAGTAAATGCTACTCTTATCACCCTTGTCCCTAAATCTAAGACTCTGTTGTCCCAAATTCCTGGATGGATGTTATGAGTTGCAAAGTAAATGAATAAGTAATTTTTGTCTAACTTTCTAACCATTAAATTCGATACATATATATGTTTCTAATCGGTGCCAAGAACTGATGTAACTATTCGTTGTATCTATTCGGTTTTGTAACCGAATTCTTAACTAACTAAATAACTAACTTAACCGATTGGCGGTTGTAATCTTTCTAAGTAACGAGTTTGGTCCTTCGTATTATAATATTTACACATGAAGCATAAGAGTAAGATTATTTGGTTCACACTCTGGCCTCGCCTTCATTTTTTAAGAGCTTTGTTCTTATTAATTTTGTACACTACAGTTGGTATTAGAAGTGATTATACATTTAATAATTCCTCAAGCATGAACCGTATGATTGTATTTGCTATTACCATTTACTTTTATCAACTGTAAATATGTTTACAACAGTGTTTTACTCTTTTTTCCAGTTCATCAAGATGGTCATTCCTTTTTTTTGTTCTTTTTGTGCTTCTGGGTGTTTACTTTCTCACAAACCTGGTTCTTGCTGTTGTATATGAGAGCTTCCAATGTGGGGTACTTATTTCTTAATGACTACTAAAAGTCCATCATTTAATTTCAATTTATGTTGATGACTTGATGTTTCAACTTTCTTCAACTCTTGTTTCATAGCATGTTTTAAAACTTGTACGTTACAAGCTTGCATGACCTTTTAACTGCAGCTGGCTAAACAAGTTACTGAGAACGATTGAAAGAAGGAAAGAATTTTGCGTAAAGCTTTTAAATCTATTGATGTACAGGTGAGTATGAGTTTTTCTTTTGTGAAATTTCCTCCAGGAAGTAATGCTATCCGACTCATGGAATTTTGTTCAAATCAACAAGATAGAGGCTTTATTACTATGGCACAGTGTATGCAATTGTTCCAAGAACTTAAACGTTACAGGTAGTAGCATTTGTGTTTCAGTTGCTGAAAAAATTCAATGGCCGCTAAAGCATTCTTGTGACATATGATACTATTTTAGTAAACTAAATGGTATCTAATCAAGGGCCTGTTTACATTTTTTCATTAATTTTCTTTGCCAAACACTATATTCAGATTATCTGCGTTTTGCAGCGGTGATAATCAGATAATCCATGTGCAAACGCACTCCCAAACACCTTCTAAGTTCGTAAATAGGTATAGATGGCTATATGGATATATATGATTTTATCAAGAGAGTTATGGTGAATAACTGGTGTTTCTTTTTTGGGCTGAATTATTAGTCTTAATGAAGAATTGAAACATGTAAATTTCCGTCTTTTATATGACCAAACATCATAATCCCCAAATTCATAAAATCCATACTTTTAAGAAGTAGCAACAAAAAAAAATCCACTATGGCAATAAAGGTACAAACAAGCATATAAACATCTTACGACGACGAAGATATAAATATCACTCAATATAAAATAACGAAAAGAGGCAACATAAAAACCATGGGTTATTTACAACCCAAATAGATATACTCTGTATATAAGTAATCATATAAATAAGTAGATTATCTAGTATCTACAACCACAAACAGATATAAAAAAAACATATTCTAATTTGAAAAAATAATGAAAACAGGGCTGAA
The DNA here is from genome assembly GCA_026074375.1 of Tanacetum coccineum. Taxonomy (NCBI): domain Eukaryota; kingdom Viridiplantae; phylum Streptophyta; class Magnoliopsida; order Asterales; family Asteraceae; genus Tanacetum; species Tanacetum coccineum. Next base: position 9,968 of record BQNB010192981.1, read on the forward strand.
GTCAATGATATAAAAGAAAATTACAAGGTTGACAGAAAGCGGCGCAGCTGGTCGGCTGTGCAACACATGGCTGTAGTGGGAGTGTAGCAATAGCCGTAGTGTAGCAGTGCGTGGCTGATCAAATTTGAAAGGAGCTTTTGTGGAGGTAAGAACGAGAAGGGCGGTTAAGAGATGTGGGTAATTGTACATAGAACCTTAATCTCAATCTGGAATCAAGCTGGAAAAACAATCCTATTTTTAAACAGATATAAAGAGCAATCAATATTTTAACTAATGGTTTTATTTAATTTAATTGATAACAAAAGACTAAAAATACAGGAGTATGAATAGGCCTTTCTTAGCTTCAAGGCTAAGCTAGGTTTACTAATGGGCTGGGCCCTTATTACTTACTCTAACATCCCCCCTCAAGCTGTCAGCTTGTTACAAATATAAAACCCAAAAACGATAAACAAAAGTCTTCCACGAAGCAATGATCCAAATCTTCAACAAATGCAAAACAAATCGATCTCACAAGGGATCAAACTAAAATACGAAGCAACTGAATGGTCTCAACTAACAAAAAGTTCCAAAAGACGAAGCAATGTCTCAGCTAACCAAAAAATCCCAAAAACCGAAGCACTGAGGTCTCAACTAAACAAAAAAAATCCCAAAAGACGAAGCAACCTGTGTAGCGCATGTCTCAACTAACCAAAAAAAACTCAAAAAACTAAATCATCAACAAAATGTATCAAATTACTAAGAGAAATAATCTTCTTGGTCACCAGATACAATCGTCTTGGTCACCATATAACTCCAGAGCTTCTGACCCAACAATAGCAGTAGGAGCAGTAGAAGTAGAAGAATTCACATTTACAGAACCTTTAAGACGAGCATATTCCTCGAAAGAAATGGTGACCGTTTTATCAAAAGTGGCAGAAGGACGTGCAGAGGAGCCCTTTTCTTAGCTAGGAATTTCTTACAATTACGTGTGCTATTCCCTAATTCATGACAATAATAACACTCAACCTCATCAGAATTAAAACCTTGGGAATCCGCAACTAGATCACTATTACCATTCCTAGAACCACCTTGAAATCCACCACGACTAACTAGAGCACTATTAGAAGCCGATGAACGAGGAGACTCTAAAGTCTCATTACGAATAACTTGAGAAAATGTATCTTTAAGAGATGGAATTTCATACTCATTCAAGAATTGACATCTAAGAGAATCAAATTCCGGGCGCAAGCCGGTCAGAAAGCTCATTACATCTATTTGTTCTCTTTGCTTTTGCATCACTTTCACATCAGCACTTATAGGAAGAAGAAAATTCAATTCTTCATACATCTTTTTGAATTCCATAAAATAAGCAGTAAGTGACAGATCTTGTTGTTCCTCACGATGAAAAGCCTTACACACACTATATATCCGAGAGATGTTCTTTTGTCCCGAATACAAAAAATCAAGATAATCTATCAATTCCTTTACATACTCACAATGATTAAGTAAACGAATGACATATGGTTTAATAGAGTTCCTAATCATCAAGAACAACCGATCATCATTCTGCAACCATTGATCATTAGTCTCATCCGTAGCAGGATTATCTTTAAGATGAGAAGCTTT
>BQNB010192982.1:0-11572 GCA_026074375.1 Tanacetum coccineum
GGGTCTTCAATATAAGTCTCTCTTTATTGTTCATAATTCCCGCACCACTACCACTTTTGTTAACCTTGTAACTCGTTGATGCCATAAAACATGCAGTTTCATCGAACACCTCTTCCGCTTCACTATCACTATCCGCATTAACGAGATAATTGACCTTTTTTAACGACTTCCCATCATCATCCAAAAGCACAAGTTTTTCATCCGACGTTTGTCTTTCTAGGCCATTAACCATTTCGGCTAAAAGGGTAGTAGTTGGACTACCAAATGCCTCAGATGAGGTCGCGTGAGAAGAAGAAACCACGTCATGGCGGACAAAAAACAACCCAGCTTATGTTAGTTGTAGAAGAAGGTACTGCTAACTGCTTTGTCAATATATTAAGTCTATTGTTAGATTGTTTAACGTTATCTAATAGACATCTTGGACCGTTATCCATTAAATTAAAGTTAGTCAAGGAATTAGTTTAGGATAGACAATGGATGATTAAAGTAATCCATCAAGTCACTTCAAGTAACTTCAAATGTGATTATACATAGAAGGTAGTTATCATCAATCAAACTAGTTTTAATGCCCGTGCACGCACGGGGTTTAGACATTATGTTTTTTTAAATACATGTATGATTTTTATTTTTATTTTGTTTTATAAGTTATGTTATAGAGTATTATCGAAATCATATGAAGAGAATAGATTCATATCTTATATATATTATATGAGCTTGAGGATAATTACTAATTTTTTTTTCTTTTGATTTACCTGTTAACTAACTCGACATTGTGAGCCGACTAATCTCTACAAAACTACTCTTTTAGGTAGCCCGAAGTCGGCTCATGTGAACCTTCGAGGCCACAAGGGGATTAGTTTTCTCCTCGTTATATTCGAACCATTGACCTCCACTTTGGAAGGCTGGTTATCTTACCGTTGGGTATGCAGTTGATATTGTATATGTTTTATGATTCTAGTTGCATTATTGAGTCAGCTATACTTAAGATTAATGGTCACACTTTGTGTTAAAACATGTAAAAATTTAGCTTCGCAATCGAATTTAAAAGCATCAAGTTGAGTTATCAAAATCGTCAATATTTATAGAATATAGAAAGCTAAAAAACTCAAATAAGTATTATGTTTCGTACATACAATATGTTTTGGTCAAACAAAGATTTACCTATTGTATATCTTTAATACATATACAAATATAAAAAGAGTTTTACCCATTTTTCCGTCACCAACACTTTTTTAAGATATAAAAGTAGCCTAGATTGTTATATATGATTTATAGGCATACATACATGTCAATGGAATAAAGACTTTTTGAGAAATTTAAATGTTAGAATTTTAGTACGTATTAAACAAAAAGAAAAAAAATGCAATTCTTCCAAACACATCAATGAATAGCTAGAAAACCCTTTTTATTAATTTATGATATTTTATGTGCTTCGGTGTTTTTCTATTTGGTTGTACAACATAATTTCAGACCGACAATGAAAAATCCATCAAAAAGTCTTCGGGTAGATTTGGGATGTGATTAGATACTGTTAAATCTTTGTTTGGAAGTAAAAAATTGTTTACGTTTGTAATATTTTAAAATATAAAGTCTACGGGTATAAAGTTTAAGGGGTTATTTGTTTATTTTTTAAAGTTATAATAAAACATGTAAATTTATAAATTTACACTTAACTCCATATAATTTATTTAAAATTAAAAATCACTAAATTTTTATTAATTACCTCCACTTTTTTCAAGTTTTTTTCTTCACAAATTTGACACATATTTTTATGTGTTTTTTTTTTCTCGTCATATTTCTCCACCACAAATTTCTAATTTTGACCAAATCGATTTAATTTTGACTTTTTATTGACCAATCAGATCACACGATTTTGCCTACGTGGCAAAATCAAGCGTTCTGATTGGTCTAATTTTTAAATTCATATGATTCAATTTGATGGAAAACTCTGAAATGATGTAATTCTTTTATTATATAAAAGATTTGAAACGCGGTTTTCTTATATGATAACCCTTGGTAATTTTGTTTCTGTTTAGCCGTTGTATCAGTTTTTTGAAAAAACCCCAGTATCCAGACAAGGACCTACAAAATTGGCGAAGGCGCTTCATTTAGATACATCAATGGTAAGTAGTAATTAAAATTAATATATCTACTCTTACATCTATCTATATATATTAATTTTTTCATTATTTCATAGATTAGGAAGTGGTTCTGGGATACATGTGCTGCCAAAAAGAGAAAAAGGTAAATCATACATATACATAGTGTTAATATCGGTATTAATTGTTGTTTGATCGGTCGGTTGTAGTGGAATTAGTTTTTTGGATTAGAGTCTAATTTTGGTACCCTAGTATGGTTTTTTTATTATAAAAATAAATAATAGTTATAATATTATCTTAGTTTTGATAATCATAAACTGATATCAACTATCATATATAAAGAATGATGATATATGTTCCCATTTCTACAATTAATTGTTAATCTTTATTGACTCATGCAGAAGAAGGAATTAAACAACGTGGTGAAAGAAATGGAGGGCGAAGAACCTCAAACGAGTAAAAGGCCGCCGAAAGTGAACTTTTAATGCATGCTAATAAACATAATTACGCTAAAAGAAATAAATAAATTAACAATAATAATAACTAAATTAAGCATGAAACTAAACATAAAAATGAATAAGTAAAAAAGATAACGAAAGATGAAACCTGAAATTAGCTTGCAATGATCCGGAGATAATGACAACTCCATCAACGATCAAATTAATAAAAATCAAAACATTATAAAATAAAACTACTTTTTTTATTATATAAAAAAATGTTTTCATGAAAAAATAATAAAAATAAATTCGAAAATTTTATAAAAGTAAAAACTTCATAAGAAAAAGGTGTCAAAAAAAGGTTTAACATTAAACTATGTAAATTGTTTTAAAAAAATGACCAAGGATTGATAATTTTAAAAAAGGTTTAAACTTTATAACACAAAAACATTAAAGTAAAAGATCTATATAAGAAAAGTTAATAAAAAAAATATTATAGAAGAAAAACTAAAGATTAAGTGGGTAAAATATCATTAACTAAAATTTTAAAATAAAAACTTAAAATTAATAAAACATAAACTCATTATAATAAAAATCTTAAATTATATAAAAATTAACACAAAGTTAAATATTAAAACTAATTTTAACTGATCTAAACTAAAATACTAAAAATAAAAATAATAAAAAAGTTAAAAAGAAGAAAAGTATGAGATGCGGCATGTTCTTTGTGTCTGTTTCTTCTCGTAGGTTATAACAAGTTTTAAAACTGGTTTTTGGAATCGACCCTAAAAAGAAGAAAAGTATGAGATGCGGCATGTTCTTTGTGTCTGTTTCTTCTCGTAGGTTATAACCAATGTTTTAAAAACCGGTTTTTGAATCGACCCTGTCGAGCCATCGGGTCACGGTTCAACCGGCGGTTCAACCGGGTTTTTCGGTCAAAACCGGGATCCGATCACCTTACCGAGTCACGGGTCAACCGGTTCAACCGGCCGGGTCAACCCGGGTTTGAAAACACTGGTTATAACAAGACACGACACAAATGAAATGGGCTTAATGGGCCAAACTGGTCCAATGGTTTTTTTTATATAATTTGGGTTTCGTTGACTAGTGGGTTCGCTTCGGTTCACTAATGGGCTTGGTTGAGCCATTTTTTCTGGCTTGTACTTTGAGTTCTTTCTTCGGGTTTTAATAATTTTCAATAAATACTCGAAATCTTGTATTTTGCTTAAATGCTCTCGTTTTGTGCATACAATAATAAATAACACATTTTAATAATACTAGGTGAGTACCCGCGCATAGCGACGGAAATTCCTAGCGGCAAATATTTAACGATATGCGATATTGTAGTAAGTGTTTCGTTTAACGTTCAAAATAGAATGTCAAAAGATCAAATGGTGATTACTTGAACTGTAGTTAACATCGTGAAAGATGCAAAGAATACGTATCATTTAAATAAGAGTAAACTGCAAAAATTATACCTGTGGTTTGTAGTTTGTGGCACTAATCATCCTTAGCCGATACTATTGACACTAATCATCCATGAGTGGCCAAATGTCCGGCAAAAATCATCCTTCTTGGGGATGACTTTTGCAAGAAGTTTAACAAAAAGTTTTGCAAAAATCATCCTTTTAGGGATGATTTTTGCCGAACGTTTCACCACTCAGGGATGATTAGTGCCAATAGTATCGGCTAGGGATGATTAGTGCCACAAACTACAAGCCACATGGATGATTTTTGCAGTTTACTCTTTAAATAAACAACATATATCCCAAAACATAATCTTAAAGCATGAATATCAAGTGGTGATTACAATTAACAGCAAATATCACAAACCAGAAACTAATAATACAATTATTGCATAGCTATAAAGTAATTCATTACTCATTCAAGAATTGAACACTTGTTTGAATATCCATAGTTCCATACCTTGTCAAAATTATTAAACTGTTGCAAACATTGTGCATACAAACATTCTCCATGCATGTAACTGATGCAAACATTTACGTAATAGAATACGCAAACAGTCTTAACGAACAAAAGCATTTCGAATCTCAAGATCATTATCAACATTTCCTTGATTTTTCTTTTCCATTTCTTTCTTCGACTTGGTTTTTTCACTTCATGTAGTTGATGCAACCATTGTGGCTTGATCTTTATATAGGCAATGATAGAGGCCTGGTATTTACAATGAATTGTTTCAACTGATCCCTAATAGTTTTCATACTTACACAATATCCAAGCCAACCTTATTGAAAATACTTCAATCCCATATAGGCAAGGGTTTTAAGTTTCAACTTTAAAAAATTTTGAAAAAAATTACATAACTTCATTCCTGCCAAGATCATCATCAACAATACATTCCTGTTTGAACCCGAAGTTGACTTTGCTTCATTTCCATCTTATAGATTCCATTCGTTTCTTTTCATAAAATATTTCCAGCGTCTGCTTTAATTTCCAGCCTATAGTTTCCAAAAATAATTTTCAGTTTTCAAATTGCTCTATTTTAATTTATAACACTGAAAACACTGCTCGTTCTCTCCTTGCACAAACTCAGGCAAGGATACGTTTCGAACAAAGCCTGTTCTCCCATTTACCGAATTAAATTCAAAATATTTTAGATTAAAAGAAAAAACGTGTTTTGATCTTACGGTAAACGGCAACGAAAAGGGAACAATATAAACCTCAAATAATATCACTGGCCTGAAATTATCACCGAAACTTACAAACTCGTAGATATAAGTACCCAACTATAATAGAACAAAACCCGTTAAATAAACAAAAATTCCACTTACATATGTAACAACAAACACAATGAAATAGCTGTGGTCATGGCTACACCATGAAGATAACAGCAGATCGATTTCAAAATCTTTGGATCTAAGAATAAAAAGGCCTAGACCATTATATCTAACGTAAACCATCAACCTTTATCACCATTAATCGCCACACTCCAACTCACATACAACCACATTAACCACCAACCAAACACCACCACCAGCCGACAATACCACCTTAACCACCAAACGAAACAATCTAAACCACAAACCTTAAATACCATTAGTGATGGTGGTTGTGGTAGCGATTTCGGAAGGTGTTGGCAGCAAAAGGTCAGTGTGGGTCTGTAAGAGGAGATGGAGGGTGCGTGTGTGTGTAGGAGAGAAGAAAATAGGGTAGTATATGTTTTCTACACTGAGAAGAAATAAAAGGATAGAATAGTTTGTTTTAGGTTTAAGGTTAGTTCATATATACGATTCAACGATCGACAGTTTCAAGAGAATGGGAAAACCGTGTTTCTTAGCTGTGTTTCCTATTATTAATTAGTAATAATAATAATTTCAGTTTTAAGTTTTCTTATATTTGATTGACAATCAGTTTTAAGTATTCTTAGCTGTGTTTCCTATATTTCTTGTGTTTCTATAAATATGCGATTCAATTAATATTCCAAAAGCCAGCCATGCGTTTTTATATAGGAGATAGGAGATTCCAAAAATAGGATACGTACAACTGTTTTAAGTTTTCAAGCATTAATTTTTTAAGTTTTAAGTTTTCAGTTTTTAAGGTTTGGGGCAAAATGTTTTATATGTAGTATAGATTTGCACTTAAAATACACATTTTTGTTATATATTACGCCATAATTATTAGGATTTTTAGTTTAACTCCAAGTTTAGTAAGTGTGTGTGTGATGTGAGTGTTTTTTATACTTCAGAGTTGTGTATGTAAACATGGAAGGTGTGTGTATTGTTAATTTTGTTTTGTGAAGTGATTTGCTGAGATATCGATATACTCAAAACATGTTTTCTTTCTTTTCTACAAAAGGGTGATGTTTCTTCATTTACATGATTTTTTGTATTGTTCATATTTGTTGTTTTGATTTACAGTTTATTACGATATTATAAGTGGTCATGGTTTATAATGGATGTTGATTACGGGTGTTTCTGGTATATTTGTTGAGCAATGAAAGGTTTTGTTGTTGCTATTGTAATGTTATTAAAATTGGGTTTTTGGTACTTATGTTTAGGTCTCAAAAGAAAAGGTAATTCACATGTTCCGGTTTAATTCAATGTGCGTTTGGCGTTTTTTGCCCTTTAGTCTAAATAATGTAGCGCGCATGATCCTTATTCCTAACGGTTCGTTAGCCACATGGGCTTTGATGTTGTGTCGTTGAGCACACCAAAAAATATTTATAAAAACGGTATGATAAATACAAACCTTGACACAAAAGTATCTTGGTAAGTATAGATCTCCCGAGTATCGTATCAAGGGAATGTTGAATTGACAATCACGTTTTAGTCTCTTTTTGGATGCTTAGATATCTTAGTTTTGGATTTTTAAATTTTTAAAGCTAAAACGCAAACTAAAAGGGAATCTAAGGCAAACTTAAAACTAAAAATAAACTAAGGGAATAATACTAAAGGAAATACGAAATATAAGTGATAAAGAAGATACTCGCTTAGATATGGTGGTTCTTTGTTGTGACTTTTGAGATTTCGTCAATTATTATAATGTTATATTGTTTTTGAGATGTGCTCAACTCCAATATAAATAGAAAATAATAACAATTGAGTACTTGAAATGGTTTGATTTTAAGATAAGAATTTAGATTAATTCATCCACACGGTAGTGTTTCAAAATTAGTCTTTATTCATCCGTTTAATTTGTTTAGTCGTTATTCACGTTTAAAGTGTTGACTTGTAGATAATTAAGATCTTAATAGTCAAACGAGCCGGCATACGAGGTGCGCAACAACGTAATTTGATAAGAAGATAAAAATGATATCAAAGGTCGATATAAACGCTTTTCGGTGTACGAGGGGCGCAACCAAAACCCGTTTAATTCGTCCGCAAGTCATAACCTTAACTTAGAATACTAACTAAACAAATCAACCAAACCATTTTCTAATTAATCACAACATCAAACCACCAAAATCTCTAAGCAAGCATCAAATAATCTATTCTATTATACTAATAATGATAAACATGGCAAAACTAATAGAAATAATCATGGCAAACAATAACATAAAAGAAACTAAAGAAAGAGGATATTGAAAAAAGATTAGAAGGCACCGTGATTGGATTAAAGAACGACGACGATTAAGAACACTAAACTAAAAACCCCATCTAAGCTATATAATCAACCCAAATATTCTATAATAACCATTAATCTCTTCAAAAGCTCCTTAATTACCCTCTTAATCTTCGTCAAAACCCCAAAAGATCGAAACTTTATATAATTTGAAGTGAGATGGAAAGAAAGATCGCAACTTTATTGTTTAAAAAACTGAAAAGTTTGATTTTTAAAAGTAAAAACACTAATTTATGATAAAAATTAATAAAAGTTGAAACTTTAATACTAAAAATGATTTCGGAATATGATTTAAAACTCTAATAACACATTTAAAAAAGACTTCAAGTAACCATTTTTTGATTAAATAAGTGCAAGAACAAAAACTAAATTTTATTAACAAGAAAATGAAAGTACTTAAATTTATTAAATAAGAACGTGGTTCGAATCTTGAAACAACAAAATTTAAATGACAATGCTTGATAAAACTTAACTTAAATGAAAAGTAAACAAAGTTGCAGAAATGAAAATTGATCGGTCCTCCCGTCTCCTCGTGCACGCTGTCTTTTTATAGCTGAAGAAAACAACTTCTGACCGTTGGTTTGCAGACCGTTAGGAGACATGTGGGCCACCAAGAATTACAACGGTCACTTTATTTGAAATGAAATGTATGAAAACAAGCAGGATTACCCGCGCGTTGCTGCGGGCGTTAATTTTTCGCGTGTTGTTGTGGGGTTTTTTTTTTTTTTCCCAGGCCGATAGAAAATCGTAAATAGTTAAAAATTAAAGTACGTCTCGTAAAAAAAAATTTCCTTATTTTTTTGCCAAAGAAGGGTAGACGGATTATAAAGTTTTTTTTTCCCATGAACAGTAACCGAGCCCAGTGGGCTTGGTACTGTTCATTTCACTGTAGCAGCAAGTCAAAAACGACGTAGTATCACTTTTTAAATGTGTTTCGGGTTTATTTTTTCGGTCTCGTGTTTAATAGTTTTTTTTTGTTCTTATAATAAATGACAATCGCGCGTTATTTTTTTTGCCTAGGCCGATAAAAAGTAGTAAATAGTTAAAAATGAGAGTACGTCCCGTAAATTTTTTTTTTCCTTATTATTTTGGCCAAAGAAGGAGAGGAGGATTGTAAAGTTTTTTTTTTTTTTTTTACCGATGAACAGTAACCGGTCCCAGTGGGCCGGGGTACTGTTCATATTACTGTTGTAAGCCGTCAAAAACGACGGCGTATCACTTTTAAAATGTGTTTCGGGTTTTAATTTTCGTACTCATGTTTTAATAGTTGTTTTGTTTTTATATTAAATAACAATCGCGCGTTTTTTTTTTTTTTTGCCCAGGCCGATAGAAAGTCGTAAATAGTTAAAAATGAGAGTACGTCCCGTAAAATTTTTTTCCTCATTTTTTTGGCCAAAGAAGAGGAGGGGGATTATAAAGTTTTTTTTTTTTTTTTTTTTCACAGGCCGATAGAAAGTCGTAAATTGTTAAAAATGAGAGTACGTCCCGTAAAAAAAAATTCCTTATTTTTTGTTGGCCAAAGAAGGGGAGGGAAATTATAAAGTTTTTTTTTTTTGGGCCGATGAACAGTACCCGAGCCCAGTGGGCCGGGTACTGTTCATATTACTGTTCCTAGCCGCCTAAAACGACGGCGTTTTGCTTGTCAAAAATGAGAGTACGTCCCGTAAAAAAAAATTTCCTTATTTTTTTAGCCAAAGAAGGGGAGGGAAATGTTTTTTTTTTTTTTTGGGCCGTGATAGTATCACCCGAGCCCCAGTGGGTCGGTACTGTTCATAAAATTGTTAAACTTTGTTCCTAGCCGCCTAAAACGACGGCGTTTTGCTTGTCAAATGTGTATTTGTTTTTTTTTTTTTTCACAGGTCGATAGAAAGTCGTAAATTGTTAAAAATGAGAGTACGTCCCGTAAAAAAAATTTTCCTTTTTTTTTTTGGCTAAAGAAGGGGAGAGAAATTATAAAGTTTTTTTTTTTGGGCCGATGAACAGTACCCGAGCCCAGTGGGCCGGGTACTGTTCATATTACTGTTCCTAGCCGCCTAAAACGACGGCGTTTTGTTTGTCAAAAATGAGAGTACGTCCCGTAAAAAAAAAATTTCTTATTTTTTTTAGCCAAAGAAGGGGAAGGAAATTATAAAGTTTTTTTTTTTTTTTTTTAGCCGATGAACAGTACCCGAGCCCAGTGGGCCGGGTACTGTTCATATTACTGTTCCTAGCCGCCTAAAACGACGGCGTTTTGCTTGTCAAATGTGTATTACTATAATTTGTAGGGCACGTGGATAATGGCAACATCTTTGTTGGAATATTTTTTTTCTTCTTTTTCTTTATGGGCTAATTACTTGAAAATGTATCTAACTTGTCATTTTTTGTTATTATATGTAGCCATCTTTTTTTTTGTTATTGTATGTATCCAACTTGAAAATTCGACCTATTATATGTAGTCTGTTACCTCTCATTTGCAACGTTAGTCCATTTAACTAACGAACAGTTAGTCTTTTATGCTAACGACTGTTTGCAATTAACTCAAAATTCAGTTATGTTACAAAAATATATTTTCAAGTTATTTTAAAATTTATACACGTTTTTACACACATTTTATACATGGTTTATACATGTTTTTTATTTCGGTTTCAGTTTACGAGCAATAATAAAAAGAATTAAAAAAAATTAATAAATTTAATTTTTTTTTATTAATGCTCGTAAACTGAAACCAAAATTGAAAAAAAATTTAATTTTTAATTTTTTTTAATTCTTTTTATTAACGCTTGTAAACTGAAACCGAAATAAAAAAAATTTAATTTTTAATTTTTTTTTTATTATTGCTCGTAAACTTAAACCGAAATTAAAAAATTTAATAAATTTTAAAATTTTTTTATTATTACTCGTAAACTGAAACCGAAATTAAAAAAAAAATAATTTTTTTAATTTTTTTTATTATCACTCGTAAACTGAAACCGAAATAAAAAAAATTTAAATTTTTTTTATTATTGCTCGTAAACTGAAACCGATATAAAAAAAATTTTAAATTTTTTAAATTTTTTTTTAATTATTGCTCTTAAACTTAAACCGAATTAAAAAATATAATTTTTAAAATTTTTTTTATTATTGCTCGTAAACTGAAACCGAAATTAAAAAAATTTACTAAATTTTAAAATGTTTTTTATTATTATTGCTCGTAAACTGAAACCGAAATAAAATTTTTATTTTATTTTATTATCGCTCACTGAAACCGAAATAAAAAAATTTAAATTTTTTTATTATTGCTCATAAACTGAAACCTTTATAAAAAAATTTAAATTTTTAAAATTTTTTTTAATTATTGCTCTTAAACTTAAACCGAAATAAAAAATATAATTAAAATTTTTTTTTATTGCTCGTAAACTGAAACCGAAATTAAAAAAATTTAATAAATTTTTTAAAAAAATTTATTATTATTACTCGTAAACTGAAACCGAAATAAAAAAAATTAAAATTTTTTATTTTTTTATTATTGCTCGTAAACTGAAACCTATATAAAAAAAATTAATTTTTAAATTTTGTTTTTAATTATTGCTCTTAAACTTAAACTGAAATAAAAAAAAATAATTTTTTACACTTTTTTTATTATTGCTCGTAAACTGAAACCGAAATAAAAAAAATTAAATGGACTAACGTTGCAACTGTTCGTTAGTTAAATGGACTAACGTTGCAAATGAGAGGTAACAGACTACATATAATAAGATGAATTTTCAAGTTGGATACATACAATAACAAAAAAAAGATGGCTACATACAATAAAAAAAATGACAAGTTGAATACATTTTCAAGTCATTAGCCCTTTCTTTATCGTTGATAATGATAATGGTGTTAGATGTAACACCCTCAAATCTGAGTATGCACCTGAATGTTGAATATCCGAAGGCGTTACATTATTGGGTCAATAGCACAAGATCAGAGAACGACTACTAAACGTGTCGTTTG
>BQNB010192986.1:0-11572 GCA_026074375.1 Tanacetum coccineum
AATATTAGCTTAGTGTAATGTGAGAAAATAGATAACCAACACCCTCTCCATGTGTGGAGATGGTTTATATATGGCATACCAAGGCCGGCCATGGGCCCTTAGTAGGCTTGTCCATAGGCATTTGGCCTGGCTAGCTTACTAACATAACTTTACTAATTACTACAAGCTATGGCTACCTATATTAGACGTGACCGATACTTTTTTGTATTTATAACACTAACTTCTCCTCTGCAGTTGTAGGAGGATATGTTTGCTCAACACCATCAACAATTCTCTTTGGTGGAGATGAGTCTCCATTTACTATTACTTCCCAAAGAGTATAATCTGTCATTAGGAAGTACTATTCTATCCTTATTTTCCAAAGCTCAAATTCACCTAGATTAAGCACTGGAAGTTTTGCAGCAGCAACCATTGGTGAAGATAATGTCTCCATGTTTAAACAAATAGATCTGGTAAGTGTAGATTGTTTCTTCTATTCAAAGTTTCTCAACAAGGAGTCCTACAAGGCTTACAATACTTTCCTAAGTTATCATGATCTTTTCTATAAACAAACATAATCTCTTAAACAAATAAGTTATACATATCATCTTTACAAATAACTAATACTTATCTTCGTAAGTATTCTTGTTCTTCAATAAATCTTTATCTCTTCTCTGATAAGTCATTGATCTCATCTCTGTCAGCATAATCCTTTCAGCAGTAGTAATCACTCGGCAGTTGTAATTGAGCACAAGCAGCATTAACTACTTAGAAGTTTACTTTAGCAGTACTAACATACACTTTTTGTACTAGCAGTAGTAACTACTTAGTATATTTTCAGTCTTCATCTCTGAGCAGTCTTAACTTCTACTAGCAGCAGTAACTTTATACTAACAGTACTAATATATACTAACAGAAGTAACTAGCAGTAGTAACTTTTATACTACCAGTACTAACTACTTAGTATAATTTTCATTAGTATTACCAGCAGCACTAAGTTATGCTTGACAGCAGTAATATATACCTGGGCAGCAGTAACTCTAAGAATCATCTTGAAGTCTTTTAATCCCAATAGTAGAAAAGAACCTGCATGTTTAATTTAGTGAGAATACACCTAATATTGCAAGAAGTGGACCAAATTGGCTTTTTGATATAGATGCACTAACAAAATCTATGAACTATAAGCCAGTTGTTGCAGGGAATCAATCTAATGGTAGTGCATGTATAAAAGCATGTGATGATGCAGGTAAAGCTAGAATGGAGACAGTACCTGGCAAAGATTACATTCTGCTACCAGTGTGGCCTGTTGATCTACTATTCTCTCAAGATTCAAAGAGTTCTATTGATGCTGAATTCAAACCTTCAAGTGATGGTGAAAAGATGGTTGATGATGATCAAGATTAGGATGACAATGTTAGCAGCACTAACAATATTAATACTGCTAGTGATGGAAACAACACTAACAATATTAATGTTGTTAGTTCAACTGTTGATGCTGCTGGCATAGAAGTTAATGTTGTTGATCCAAAATCAAGCATTGAACTTCCAGATGATCCAAATATGCCTGAATTAGAAGATATTGTCTATTCAGATGATGATGATGAAGATGTTGGTGCAGAGGATGACATGAACAATTTAGATGCATTTATGCCTGTCAGTCACACAAAGATCATCCAGTTGAACAAAATATTAGAGACTTGCATTGAGCAACTCAAACAAGAAGAATGATAAAGAATTTGGAAGAACATTGTTTGTTTAGTTCAGTTCAGCAAAGAACAAACCATAAAGACTTTCAAAATTGCTTGTTTGCTTGCTTTTTATCACAAGAAAAACCCAAAATGGTAATTCATGCATTGAAGGATCCAAGCTAGATAGAAGCTATACAGAATGAGCTCCTAAAATTTAAATTACAAAAGGTTTTGTAAACCCTAACACTATTAAGAGTGTTTGTATTATATTAAGGCTAAAAGTTTGGTAAATTGTTTGTTATTGATCTTATTCATTACTGTGTCATTGAAATTCTTCTTAGTATCACTGACTAGATTCCGCATAATCTTTGATATTCACAATCAAAGTTTCTATAATAGTTGTTTTGGATTTATTTAATACAACTTAGCCTTATACAAGCTAAGACAGATCTATTCTATTGGGATCAACACCATTTGAGGGAACTCAGTCAATGGTTGTGTTGAAGATTGAGGTAAGTTGTAAGCAATTGGTGGAACATATGAGGTCTGATGAGACTGATATTGTTGTGATGGTGGAACAGATGAATGACTGATTTGTGGTTGTGATAGATGAGGTGGTGGATACATTGGTGAGTAAGATTAAGGAGAGTGAACTTGTGGAATCATGGTATTTTTTTGTTGAGGAAACTGAGCGGAGTTGTATTAAGAGTGGTAGTTGTTAACTTGAGACGGTGATGGATTGTAGTTAGCAAAAAATGCAAGAGGATCTTGGTATCGTTCATGCATTAATCATGTTTCATTTGCATGTGCCTCATGTTGTTTGAGATATGAGTACAATTGATCATAGTTTGTAGTATGCAAATCTCTATCCAACTTTACGTCCATCACAAACTTGCTCCATTCTGGTGGTAGACTGTTCAGAAACTTTGTATTCACTTGGACTGGTCTCATTGAAATATTGATAACATTCATGTTATTAATTAGTTGTGCAAATCTCCAGTAGTGCTGATATAGTGTTTCACCCCTCACAAATGAAAACTTATCAAACTCGTCTTACAATTTATATCCCTTCTCTTGTAATGACAATTTCATGCCGTGCATAAGAAGCTTAACTCTATCCCATATCTCTTTGATAACTTTGTGATGATTCACAATGGCATACATATCCGGTGGAAGACCTTGAAGAACGATGTTTGTAGCTTTAAGATCACAGTCAGCTTGAAGTTTCTCTGCAACAAAAAGTATTTCATACCTCTTTGTCCTAGTAGTGTCATCCTCTTCAACAACGGTAGGCCAAAAAAGTAGACCATTTTGAACTGAGTTAAGAATCATTCTCCTGTTCTCCCGATTCTCTATGTATAGTTCCATATGACTTTTCCACGAGTCATACAAGGATTTTTCCAACATGGGAGGACAGTTGTCCACACCAGCAATTATCATAAACTCTACTAATGTTGTCATTTTGAATTTATTGTTTGAATGAGAAAAGATAACCTTTTGATCGTTCAGTGATTAGAGGTTGTAGTGTTAAAATGTTGTTTGTTTTAAGTGAATGAGTCTTAAGATTATACGGGATTTTACAATTCTCGATAAAACCAAGAAATTAATTGAATACTTCACGGGATTTTACAAATCATAGAAAAACCGTATAAATCTCCTAGGCAATATGGTACAAAATATCCCAAGGTAAGTGTATAAATCACCCAAGTGTAATTTATAAATCACCTTCTGAAAAATGGTATAAATCGCCTTAAGAAACTATATAAACCGCCTTCGGAAAAGTGGTATAAATCGCTGGATTTGAAGCACGTATAAATCGCCTTAGGAATTGTGTATAAATTGCTGGATTTGAAGTACGTATAAATCGGCTTAGGAATTTACCACATATAAATCGCCGTACCCAAAGCGTATAAATAGCCGTTTTCAAAAAGAAAACCCCACTTTTTCAAATCACTTAAAGACACAATTTTTGACGTTTTTGATTGATTTTCCTTGTACTTCTTGCTATTCTAAGACTAGTAGAGCCTTAAAAACACAAACTTTATGGTTTTTAACACAAAAAATTTGAAATCAAGATTCTAGGTACAAAACTCTATTCGAACCAAAACAACTTTAAAAAAATGAAAATTATTAAGTTTTTTAAAGAGGTATTTGTACAACTAACCTATACTAAAGTTGAGAGCTTTATGGTTTTATAACACACAAAAAAGTATACACTTTCTTGTTTTGGTTCAAACCACGCACGAACAAGAAAAACATCTACAAACGCACACAAGACCAACTATATCACCCCTGGCTCTTGATACCAATTATAGAATATATGAACTATCTAATCTCACAATCAAAAGACAAAGAACTAGAGAGAGAAAGTGGAAGGATGAACACTTTTAGAGAGAGAAAGGAAAGAGAGATTATTAACTTAGTGAAATGAAAAGTAAACAACCAACCCCTTCTCCAAGTAATGGAGAGGGTACTTATACTCTAGTCTTGGCCAGCCATGGGCTCTAAATGGGCTTTCCATATGCCTTGGGCCATTATACCTTACTAAGGTTCCAAAAAGTAAATAAGACTAATGAGCTATGTATTTTAGGTGTGACCAAGACTTTTCTTGATTCCTAACAGATTTTAAATCAAACACATATGTGTGAATCAAATCAAGAGGGTCATTTTTTCTTTCAACCAAATGAAAAGGCCATCTTATCATTTTCGCCTCAACACATGCTTGGCACTTGTGGTTTGAGTCAATATGGAATGTAGGTATACAATTTGATATCATCAAACAACAAATGGAATTGTAATTAACATGACTAAGTCGGCCATGCCACATGTTTGAAGACTCAACTACATAAGTTGAATTAGTGTTCATTTTAGAAAAATTATTTTTCGTAACAATTAAATCCAATTTGAACATTCCATCACGAGCGTGACCCGTACCTACAACCATTTTATTCTTGGTTAACTCAAATGTGTTACACTCAAATGCAAGGTAAAACCCATAGTTGTTGAGCAACCACCCAGACACAAGATTCTTTTGAATCTCCAAAACATACAAAACATTATTGAGTTTCAATTCTTTTCCGGATGTCCATTTCAATATCACATTGCCCTCGCCTTTAATGTTAGCGGTGACAGAATTTCCCATGAAAGGTTTTTCACCAATTCTAATCACTTTTAACGAACAAAAGAGACTTTTTGTCCAAGCACACATGATGGGTAGCACTCGTGTCAATCCATCACTTTTTTGTGTTTGAACCCACTTGGTTCACTTCTGAAATCATTGCAATGAAATCAGATATCATTTTTCATACAGAAAAATCAAGAGGATACTCAATCCTGATTTTTCACAAAAAGTATACTCTTTCCGCTTAAAATAAAACTAGGAAAAAACGCTCTTCACACAAGTTTTATAGTCGATTATAACGAATAAATCCAAATCATTTTCTTCCTTATAAACGGTAACACGGAATTATTTTAAGATTGTAGTAAACAGGATACCGTTTATATAGAATTTAGATTAGGATATCAAGAAGAAAACATACAATACAATCAAAGAGAGTGTGAAGAGCCTGGACCAAATTTCATACAGGAACAAATGGAACGAATAAGACCGAGTCTCGTGTTGACACGATTCCCTTAAAACAATTTCGTGTACAATTACCACGGTTGTTTCCCAAGGTACAACGGCCGAAGCAGGAGTACTACCAAAATTGTCAAATTGCCTAAAATTCTGCTAGAATTCTTGTGAGTATACTGAGAGAGGAAAGTAAGTTGTGTGTTTTTGGTGTCTTGTGTGTCTGGAATGGTTGAGATTGCCTTCAATTTACACACATTCATAGTGTAACATATGGTGTAATGGTGCAATCAATATTGGTTAATGACTTATTAATTTGCTAACAGCCCATTAATTTGCTGTTATAACTCGTTAAAGAAAAACATAACAGTCCATTTAAGAGTCATAACTCACTTTTAACCAATTTTACCTCCATTCCAACTACCCTTCTTTGAGACTCGATATCTCATTCACACTAACTCCGTTTTGGACATATAATGGCTCGTTATAGAGCCTTAAACTTAATAATTATATTCAATATTAATTATCTATGTCCAAAGTTATTGAAAACTTATTTTTCCACTAAACGTTTCCAACAACTCCTAATATCGTCTTCGTGGGTCTTAATACCGTCTTTCATAATGTATGAGAGAGATTGAGACGTAGACATCCTTACCCCTACCTAAGGTAGAGAGGCTGGTTCTGATTCTATCTTGGGACCGTCTTCCACAGTGTATGGGGGAGGTTGAGAAATAGACAATCTTACCCGTACCTAAAGTAGAGAGGCTGGTTTCGGTTCTAACAAAGATAAAAAATGACCTCCGACCTTATAAGGAGTGAGGATCTAACCTTTGACTTCTTTCTCTAGAGGCAAAGGTGATAACTAACCGATCTAACCTTACAAGGAGTGAGGATCTAACCTTTGACTATTATTCTTTATTTCCTAAAATGAGGCATTCATACCCGTGCGTTGCACCGGATTGTTTTTTGGAAAAATTTGAACTTTTACTTATGTGAAGCATTGTATAACTTCATACTTGTGCGCTGCTCATAGGGTGTGCATAAGTATTTAGGGCGTAATGTTGGTGTTCAGGTTTTGCTCAATGCGGTTTGTTTCAAAGTCTGGTCGGGTTCAAAACTTACATTCCCGAGCGTGATCCTATTTGATTTCGGGTTTCTCTAGTTTAGGAATTTGGGTATGGGTCAATTTAAATATTGGTATATGTTAAAAAAACCCGTTAGTTTAACTATTTTAACTAACAATAGTTAAAGCAAAATTTAGAGGTTTTAATAAGTTCTAAACTTTGTCTTTAAACTACCATTGTGTTGTGGGTTGCTTCAAGTCTTAACCTTGATAAATTTTTAATGAGCATTAATCTATGTAGTTTAAGTTGCAATCTTTCAAATATAGCAAGTTTAGTATTGATTTTTAGATCACAAATTAAAGCCCGTGCGATGCATCTGCTTTGGTTTTTGATAAAAAATTAATCTTTTGCGTATATCAACTTTTACAATCATAGTTAACCTTTAGACCAATAATGCTCTGTATTTCTTGTTATCCATATGAGCGAGACCAAAATGTTGATTTGTATTGCATTTGTACGATAATTGCATGTCCACAAAAGAATTATATATCGTTCCACATACCTGTCATAAAAATTAGTAGAAACCATCAAAATCATCACATATAACTTTTAAGTTCTCTTCAACCATGCATTACTTAGTTCACGGACATAGTTATTTCTCTTTGAAAAGTGCTAATATTATGAGTTCATTTGAAATGAGGAGAAAAATTAAGTGATTTTTATAATATAGAAATTAAAGTCATGAAGTCATTAAACACTTTTAATGAACTGTTTAAAATTAAAAATGATATAATTACATCTTTAATATATGAGAATTTTTCTACATGATTTGTGGACTTATTGATATTTGATGGACTCTATATAGAGGCTTATATCTTTTTAAGGATAGTGGTCATTTTAAGTAGTGTTGATAGTTTGTTACATTTATAAAAACATAACATTCTAATTATTTAGAGAAAATATTTAACATAAAATAACAAAAATATGAAATTTAACTTAGGAGTTTGTACCAATTTTACTGTTTTTTGGTTAGTATACATTACAAAAGCTCCAAAATAAATTCCTAACATTAGGCTAAAATAACACTTAATAACCTTCTACCTTGCAAAAGCCCATAAACCTCTTTATACACTATAAAACCAACTTAGATTACATATGAAGGTAATATGATAGTTATAATGAATGTGTGTGACGTCTCATCCTCATTTTAAACTTACGGTATGATTATGTAATTGCTTCATAAAGTATGTACACAACCCTCCCATTTTGACGCAACTAACATCAGTATATTTTGTAAACATTATTGCTCCAAACTGTAGTGGAACCAAATCTATGATGTTGAAGATAAAAAAGAACTTATAAGCTTTTACTTACATATTGCATAGTCGAAAGCAGTGCAGAAAGAAGGAAAATAGCTAACCTTTACTTTAAACTCATTAGCAATATAGATCCATAAGCACCAGAAATGAAAGGAATTGTGTTATTCCTGAGATATAAATCCATATAATTGAAACCGTTAGTTTTTTTCATTGTCTTCTGGTCTGTAAAGCTTAAACCGTCGATCATTCATTGCTTGAACTGGTCTTGCATTAGCATCATCCCCCTATCACAACATAGGGTTATTGAACATAGATCTATATTGAAATTGCAAGTTTTAGCAGAAAAAGTATGTAAAACTCATTGTGTGGACAACTTCACAAATATGTAAGGTGCGTATCACACCATCACCATCAACTCTTAGGATCTCTGAAAAAAGAAATATTTTCATTTTTAAAAACTTAAGTTGAAATACTCATCTTTCATAAGGACCAAAAATCTAAGCTACACCAACCTTTGTGTCTTCTATATCAAGTCTTGCACTGAGGGCAGGACTGATTACCATCTCTCCTATACTGGTACCTCTATAGTCATCTGTGGTCTACTGGATTGCGATGGAGCTGTTGCAGAGCTTTCTGTAACTAAGCAGTCGTCGCCTGCAATGAAGAAAAAATAAAATGGTCTATAAGCAAAAGAAAATAATCTAAACAACCTGATACAAAATCATATGGTTAGTGTGTATATTATAGAATAAAAATCTTTAATGTTATTGATAAGTATCTGGAAAGCAAGTTTAGAACATACGTTATTATGATGTTTTTGTGTTAATAAGTAAGATATGTAGCAGGATACTTGGTAATATAAAGTCTCATTCTTGTCATGTAGTCTATTTAAAATCCTCCATTTTACCAACGATACAACAGCCCGAGGTTGACTTTTTGTATTGTGTTCTAGGGAGTGAAATGATTCCATTGATAACATAAATTAAGAAGATTAAGTGTATAGCTTCGTACAATTCTCGTAACTAATAATATTTGAACGATTTGACACCAATGGTCATAAAATCAGGTGTAGAAAGACAATGAAGTAATGTTTTATAAAAAATTAATGTTGATATAGCAAATGTGTACAAAATATTATTAAGTCTAGCCATTTGAAAGCACAAAGGACGGTTTATGGATGTGTATGTTTTATTTAATGGTTGTTTGGATACATTAATAATGAAAATACGAAACCGCTGCTATCCTTAATGAGCTTTACCAAAACTATGTTGTATTAACTCATAACTATGATACCTGTATGAACTTCTTCTCACTTTAACAAACAAAACACTGTTGCAAAGATTGCTTATTCCGAACAATGTAATTTCACTCATAAAGAAGCAGATATTACTATATGCAAACATGATAGACTAATTATCTATTGACTTCAAATAAAGTTACAAAATACATGAGTTAACCAAAGCCAATCTATGATTTTCTCTTCTCTTGAGACCAGTTACTATCTTAGAATCACCCATGCTGTTGTGAGACCAATCTAGGATTTTCTCCTCTCAATACAAAATAAACCCATATCAGAAAATAAAAACAAAGCAAAACCCATCAAAGATTTATTCCAAACTAAAAAAATAGAGAAACCCCATCCAATATATCATACGTACAACCCTCTTAAATCAATGTAAAAATTATATAAAACTATTAAAAATGATCTAAAGTCCACAACTTTCTACAAATATCGTATAGTAAAAATATTATATCAAACCCATATAAGAAATGAAACAAAAATATTAAACCAAGAATTAAAAATATGAAGAAAAAAATGATATAAAAATTGAATAAAAGTTATCTATACATGAAGATATCCCTATTATGCCCAAGCAGCTTTTTAGACAAAAAACAAGTATCCAAGAAATGAGGTTGTGGTTCTTCAAATCTATTCCTTCTACTAGATCTTGGAGAAGCATACCCAAATGAAGAAAAAGATGCAAGATTCTTAATCTTTCTTGGTGAATAAAGTGGTTTTGAAATCATCCTACTACTATTATTATTATTATTATTATTATTATTATTATTATTATTATTATTATTATGAACATCTTCATTAGATGATGAAGATGAAGATGCTATTGATAACAATAACCCATTTTTTAAATCTGATATAGATGCATGTCTATTGTTTTCTTCAAGGAAATAAGTTTTTTTTGTAGTTGCGGTTGATGTTTGGTGTAATTACATAATGGTTTGTATCCATAAAATTGCAGTAACACTTGATCTTTGGGGGTATTAAAAGTGTTAGTTATCACAATTATTTACATAGGCTTGGATTATTTACATAGAGAGTTTTAAAATTTTAATACTCCCTAATAAATGAAGGGGGCTGAATCTTATATTATATAAGATTATTTTCCTTAACTTAAAAACACACATAGCTTGAAAAAAAGAGAATCAATACACTTTTTAACTAATCATTATCCTCACCCATTAAACTATTTTTTGATTAATTAACACAAAAAACCAATTATTTTAAAACATTCTAAAATGAAAATAAGGAATATAATTTTATGTCGAGAGAGTAACATATTGACTTAGAGGTAACTTATAAAAATATATATGTCCGTAATATATTTCAGTAAGAAACTTTACTAATTTCATTTCTTACTTAGTAACTACCCGGTCACATTTGAGCTTGTGTATATACGAGGCTGTTAACTTAGATTGGTCTATAAAATTATACATTAATAGATACAATACTTGTGCGCGTCTATATTTTACATAAATGATTCATTATGTATTAATATTGGTTAATATTTTGCATATTGTTTATGTAATGTATGCAAAACGTGTTTAGACAAAGGATATGGAATGATTGTGTTGTTTGGTTTCACGTATTAAACAGTAAGGACCCGATGCTATGATTGACATCATGAAGCTCGAGTAACACTTAAATAAACCATCTTTGTAATGTGTGGGTGTTACTGTGTGTACTTGGTGAAGTTGTGGGATCCCTTCTATTTGTACTGAGGCATTAGGGTTTAGAGATAAACCCTTTGAGGAGCGATCAACGGCTATAGGGAGGCCACATGTTGATCATCCAATGAGCAGACAAGAAGGACATGTGGAACTTTTCTCCTTGGCTCATACAAAATCATGTTAGCCGTGTGCCTCACTGTCAAGTGTCAGATAGTACATCCTAACCATTAGTAACAGTTAGGGAATAGTGGCGCCCTACATGCGTATTCATGCATAGAGGAGATGTTACCAGGCTAGGCTTGACCTGGGTTTATGGTCGGGCTTCCATCAGGTGAGTACTGATGGGCCTTTATGTTTGCTTGATCTAAGCGTGTAATTAGCAGGCTTGGGACACTATTATTAATACGTGATGTGGTCATTATAAATGCAAGTTTTACAACTCCCTAGGCAAAGTACTTAATTATTGCAGTGTAGTATAGCAAGGACTCGGGGGTTGTTATCGTTCTCTAGGAGAATAGCGTCTAAAGGGTCGAACTAAACATAACTAAGATCTAAGGGGTTGAAGGAATATTATTTTTGTATTTTTATATTTTTATGAAAGCAATTAAAATTAAGGTTTTAGAGGTAGGTTTTTGGTTTTAAACTAATTAAACTAATATTAAACTAAACTTCTTTGGTGGGAACTTATATCGTAAACGAACATATTTACTTAATCATGCAGTACTCCTCATTTTGCTTCTCCTAATCCTATTGCTTTGTCACACTTGTGATGATCTGTGTAAGTATTTCTTAGGTTATAAACAGATTACACGAATCCGCCGTCTATGTAATATTCCGTTAAGGAAACACACTGGTAAGGTAGTATGAATACTATTACAAAGCCCCTAAGAGTACATTACATGCATTAAAACACTTAAGAGGGATCAACCATATTAGGGGTAAGGTAGTATGAAGATTATTACCGATGGTATCCTTTCTACACAC
>BQNB010192988.1:0-11572 GCA_026074375.1 Tanacetum coccineum
TTTTCATATAATAATCAATTATGTTAAACAAACAGATGCCTTAAATTTAACAAACATATGCCTTAAATTTAACAAACAGATACCTTGAATTTAACAGACAGATGCCTTAAATTTAACAGACAGATGCCTTAAATTTAACAAACAGATGCCTTGAATTTAACAAACCCATATTAAGACCAGACAACAGTCGGTTCGTACGCGTACAATCACGTTTCGACACTTTAGAGTGCCTTGCGCGTGATCTATCATACACTTAAACGCCAAATACTTCTACCAAATAATGTAAACAAAAACATAACATCAACAAACAGATGCCTTCAAATAAACAAAAAGATTCCGTAAACTAAACACATAGATTCTTTAAATTTAACAAACAAATTATACTTTCATTTAATAATCAAATATTAAGACCATATAAGAGTCGGTACAACTTACGCATACAATCTTGCCATACACTTTAACGCCAAATACTTCTACCAAATATTGTAAACGAAAACATAACACCAACAATTATGCACTATTACCAAATAAATTATGTTATAGCATGTACAACAATATATCATACATTTTAAACATATACACTCATCACGCAGATGCCTTACATTAACCAAATACACGCCATGCGTTAAACAAACAGATATCGTAAAATAAACAAACAGATGGCTTAAAACAAACAAACAGATGCCTTAAAACAAACAAACATATGCTAATTTCATTTCACAATCAAATATTAAGACCATATAAAAGTCAGTTCATATGCATCAGGCGTACAACCTACCCATATGTTTCAACACTTAGAGCGCTCTGCACGTGACATGTCATGCACTATTTCCAAATAACTAATGTTATAGCATGTACAATGATATATCCTACATTTTAAACATAAATATTTATCACGCAGATGCATTAACCAAATAGACGCCTTGCGTTAAACAAACATATGCCTTAAAATAAACAAACATATGCCTTAAATTTAACAAATAGATGCTACTTTCATTTAACAATCAAATATTCAGACAATATAACAGTAGGTTCATACCATGGTTTTAAGTAATAATACAAGGTTAATTTACTTAAGTTACAATCTATCTAAAATCACAAGATAATATTGACTAATAATACTAATTAATTCAATAGTAATACTCAATTGATGCCCTAATAATACTCATTGATGCCCTAATAATATCCACTCTATAGTTGCTTCATTCTACTCAAACGTAAAAGATATTACAGGTTAATTTACTTAAGCTACGAACTATCTAAAATCAGAAGCTAAGATTGACTATAATACTCATTGATACACTAATAGTACTCAATTGATGCCCTAATAATACTTATTAATGAACTAAAATCAGAAGCTATCCTGGAACCCATGTAACCGATCCAAACTTATCCACTGCTCGCCACCCTATAACCAAGTTCAGCATGGGAATAAACATTTGATTTGTGCAAATAAGACCAGATACTTCCATCAAAAGATAGAACACGGGGGGTCAACCTCATGACACCATATGAAAAAAGATCTTACCCTTTGGCAATCTTGTCGTGAGTACACCAATGCCCAGTGTTAAAGACTACAATGTCTACAGTTTTGTATTGATGAGCCGAGTATCTCATCAAGTCAATCCACAGGGTCTCCTTTTTGTACCATTTTTGGTCTATGGTTTCTCACTCTTGAACCAAGAAAGGTTCCATAATGAACTCTAACCGCTCTTATAATCTTACAAAATCAGACCACAAATAACCATTAAAAACGAGACTAATATACCTTGAATACAAAAGCATAAGGTTCTGATCTGAAATTTTTCCTTTGTGAGATAACTATGAAATGTGTATGAATATATACCTGGTTGTGCATTTAATAAAAGTTAAATGAAACTAAAGCATTATCTAGTACATTTAGTGTACAGATACATGTTTTTTGTCAAAGTATTATCAGACTTTTCTTATATGGTGTTAAGGGATGTTTGGCATATTCTTATGAATGTAAATTGGAACTAATGGACGTGTTCCACTTGTTGTTGTTGCAATCATCAAAGAATGAGTTGTTTGTTTATTTGGAAAAATATGACATTCAAGGGATTTACATGTGAAATGATTCATAGTTACTGAATAAGCATTTCTTTTTCCCCAAAAAAAATCTTTTAATCGGTAACTGATTATCGTGTCTAGAAAGCGTACAACTAATTGTGCGTTAATACAACGTTTCCAAATCCAATGTCTAACCACCCCGTAAGATATAAAAAACATTATAAATAAACATTGTTACTTACCAGTAAAAGTGCTACCAATGTCCAAGTTCCAATGTATTTTCTTGCTTTAATAATACTAAAAAGTTAATGATGAAAAAGGTAGACAAAAAAAAACCCTTTTTGAATCATTTCCCATCCATTTGAAGCAATCCCAGTAACTCGTACAGATGCTTCAACATTTTCCCATCCATCAGCACCATACATTAGAGCTAAAACAATAAAACCACACGTATATCAGATACACAAAGATATCAGTTTACAAAGGTCGAAAAACAACAAAAACTAGACGATATGAATAATTTGATAAAGTGATGTCAACTTCCTTTCCATATACACCAGTCCAGCCACCTGCAACATGTACACCAGTAATTTACTCTTGTGGCTCGATCAGTTCCTAACCATAAGTTGCCATATCAGTAATTTGCCACGAAATAAGATGCCTCTAATAATCCGCATGCAACAGCTCTCTGTCCATAAGGTATTGCTGATTGAACAATCACGTATTGAGGATTATTAATTTCCGTGATCACTCTAGCAGCTATCTCAAGCTTTTCCAATGTATTTTTGAGGTTGAAAAGGTAAATCCCTGAAAATAGATGAAAAACACAACACAAACATCACCAATTATACCAGATAGATACCAATAAGTTTGCTAACTACACTAGGCATTATAGAAAAAAGTTTATTAGATATCTATAGTCATTTTTTTATTGCTTTCATCTTATAACCAATGACATAGTGGAGCTATCCTTGGGTCTTTCATAGTTAGATCATAACCATATCTAATTAACGGGATGCCAATAATTATCGTAGGTCTAACGGCCATATTATAGAGACGTTTACTACACTTTCTTCTAAACGGAGACATTAAGAACTTGCTTAAAATAGCTTATTGAAACCGTTAATAAACTACTTATCAGATTATTTTATGAATTCAATTCCCATATAAATCAACTTCTAATCCTATAATACAAACAAACATATTAGCAAACAAATTGACAACAAATAAACAATACCTGAATGATCAAACTTTTGCCAATCCTACCAGCAGGATGATTACCAGCATACCCTTCCTTAGTCAAACACTTCGCGTCCATGATCGCAATCGCAACCGTACATCCAAGACCATCTGTATCGCAGTCGACATAAGCAACGGGTGCCATAAAGCAACCTGTCTCCTGTCCTGGCGAACTACTCAAGGGATGCCATAATGCACCAGTTTGCCCTTTACCATCACTAAAGATGGGACGTACAGGAAATTTGTTTGATTAGACGCACTAATCAAATGAATAGATGCCCTAATCAAACAAACAGATGCCCGAATCAAACAAACAGATACCCGAATCAAACAACAGATGCCTTATATTGTCCAATGATGCACTAATCATACGCATTGATGCCCTAATATGTTCCTTAATGCACCAATCAGACAGCTAGATGCCCTATTACGACCAACGATGCACTAAACATTCAAACAAATACACTAAGCATACGCGCTCATGCCTTAATATGTCGCGATGCACTAATCATAATCACTGATGCCCTAATATGTTCTTCAACACACTAAACATCCAAACATATGCCTAAGTATTTTCCAACGATGCACTAAACATTCAAATAAATGCCCTACTATGACATAACGATGCACTTAATATGTATGATGATGCCCTAATCGTATTCAATGATGCTTTAATATGTCTAACGCTTATTTTAGATGCACTAATTAAACAAACATATGGCCTAACTTAACGTGATGCTCTAATCATACTAAGAGATGCCGTAACACATTTATTGGATGCATTAATTATAAAAACAAATGTTGTAACAATTCGAGTGATGCCCTAATAATACTAATAAATGCCCTAACGTGTAATCTTATATTGAAATATACACACAGATGCCCTAAAATGTCATATCATTCCATATTAAAAATATATGTTTCAAATTAGTGCATCAGTTACACAATCTTATTCAGACATTTTAACAAGCATCTGGTGAGCAATTTTAACAAACACACTTTTGATGCATTTTTTTGTCAAATTTGTTTCATATGCCTTATTTTTTTATCTACACAATTCTGAATCTACACAAACCACCTAATTTTACACATATTCACAGAAACAAATGAAACATCTTACCTGCTGTAAGTATTTCGGGTATCATCAACGATGGACTATTCGTGAGAGCAAACAGAGGTGGTCGGCGGTAATTAATGTCAATGATTTGACGGCTGTTGGTGGCGATCAACGGTTGTAATGATGGTGACGTCTTTAATGGTGGTGGTGCCCACGGTGGTTTTGGTGCTGGTGGTTCCTGGTGTAAATGGTGATCATTTGTGTGAAATGGGAGTGAGAGGTCACAGGTTGTTATCCTCTTTTTTTCAATTTTTTCACTTTTTACCTTGAAGTTTGATAGGTTTGTAAAATGCACCCTGTAGTTTTGTTTTCTAGGTTTTCTACTAATATTAAGTTTTCTCTAGAACCCATCCCTATATACATATATATACATACATATATATATATATATATATATATATAACATAATATATATTTATTACTTATATAATATATATATATACATATATTATATATATATTATATATATGTTATATTATACTTACATATATACATACATACTCTATATACATACTATACATTTATATACATCATTTCATATATATAATATTAATATATATAATATATTACGTTACATATATATATATATACATATTATATATATATATACATATTATATATATATATATACATATATATATATACATATATATAGATATACATATATATAGATATATATATATATATATATATATATATATATATATATACATATATACATATATACATATATACATATATACATATATACATATATACATATATACATATATATATATATATATATATGTATGTATATATATTTATTATGCATATATGGGTATATAATACTTTAAATAAGATAAAATAAAATAATGTTTTATTATTATTTTCGTCTTTTTATCGGGCTTAACGGGGTAAGTATAAAATCTTTATCATCTTCGTACGCCCATGTCTAAATCGTTTACTCTTAACACTTAATATTTACAAATGTCACCTTTTTGTCCTTCAGTTGATTTGACACAAGTATTCATTCCAAAATATTTTATAAGTGTAACATTTTCACAAAATTTTGACATGACCCGTTCGTTTATAGAAGATTTCCAATGTTTTCAAACCTTATTATTTTTCACAATATCCCATAATTCCGACCAAATGCCAAAAGTTCATACCTTCAACGCGTTTACCCAAACGTGACAAAAATCGTTCAATTCAAACCAATTTTTCACTCTCGTAACTATTGTAAATCCATTGATTCGTTCTTAAAAATTTAATTTATCAAATTTTCTCTTATTGGGCGAAAGCCCAAAGTTAGTTCATTAACTCTTATTAAGTCCAACTTGCCTCTTTTAAATCAAATTTGAGTCCAACTACATTTTTCAAGTCCCGTATGTCCATAAAAATTTAATTTGAGTCCACAAGTCCATTTACTAGTCATTGGGCCTTATGACCCATTAAGGTTTTAATATTTAGTCCGATTGCTAAGACAAATTCATATCCTTTTTATAATAGTCCAAACCATTTTAAGAGCCCAAATTTTTGTAAGTCCAATAAGCCAAATTAAATGGACCAAAGCCCAATAAGCCATAAGCCTAAATATAAGCCGAAAACAAATAAGTCATAAGTCTATATATATATAAGCCAAACCCAAACAAGTCGAGACCAATATAAGCCAAAACCAACTAAGTCAAAACATAAATAAGCCACAAGCTCGAATTATAAGCCGAAACAATAATAAGCCATAAGCCAAATGGGCCGAGCCCAATAATACTAGTCCGAAACTGAATAGGCCAAAAACCAAATAAGCTAGAAACCAAATAAGCTAATAAGCCGGATACAAAACAGGCCGAGCCCACTCCTTCTTGTCAGACTGAGATCTAAGACAACCCCAAACCACAAATCGGTTGGGCCGAGCCCAAACCGAAACAACCCGAAACCAAATAAGCCATTACTAGCTTAGTTTTAAGCAACCTTTCAAAATAAGCCCTAAAAGCACTTTTTATAAAAATAAAATTTACCACCACAACCATAATTTAAAAGCGACCATTCCTTGTTCCTTTCTTTTTGTACTCGACGCAAGCAAACACCCCCTTTAATCATTCGTTTCGTTTTTAAATTTCGATTTTTACGACGATCAACTTGTACAACCATGACAACCACAAAAGTACAACTTTAAACAAAATTTAGAAAAAGTACAAGTTTGGGTGATCTTGGTTTGGTTTTAGACGCGAAGAAACAAACCCAAATCGTTCTCTACAACCCAAGACTATCTAATATCAACCCACTATCGATTATTAACCCGTGTTCTTGCTAGACCTTGAAAAATTTATGTTTCTTGCCTTGTGTTTGCGTCCGAAACTTTGAGAGGAGAGGGAGAGAATATTTTTTTTGTTTGATTTAAAGAGGAAAAATGCATGTTCAAGTGATGCCAAAACATATGTACCATGAATAAACCAACTAGCTAAAAAAGAGCCATCTTGTTCCCTCCCTTTGTCCCTTACTCGTCCAAGCATCCAAGGAGCTCGAGGTGTCTCGTTTTTGTGTCGGGTTCACTTAAAACTCAAATCTTGCTAACTAAAAATATTACCCGGGGTTAGTTAGTATTTTTATTGCATTTAAAAATGTTTTTCCAAAAATCTAGGTCATTTACACGATACACTTCCCACTTATACTTTCCCAAAATTTATTTTGGACATTTATCGGACACGCCGGGACCAAAATACAAGTTTTTCTCCAGATTTAACCTAAACCTTTCACATTAATTTAAAGCATTCCAAACCTTCAAAAATGACTTGACACTTTAGATTCACCCACAAATTTTACTTTCACAACCGTTACGGTCTTTTACCAAATTTTACGAAAACGCCCGTTTTTTGATAACTTTTAACTCACACCTCCACGATTCACGTATTTAGACCACGTTATTTTAAATTATGAATTTACTTAACCAATAAATTCATTAAACGCTCTTCCAAAGCTACTTAGACCCATTCTTAATTTAACTGTCTTGCCGGTACACGTTGCGTGACGATTTTCACTAATCGCGGGAAAACTTCCCGGAAAGCATTAAAAGACCACAAAACACTCCAAAACGAGAAGATGAATCAAAAGTGATTCACTCAAAAACTCAAGACTCTCTCTCAACACCCGGTTAAACCGTAACCGTTTTACGCAAAATAGATCAACCGAAGTCAACTTTCCAGTTCTCTCACCAAGAAACTGACAAAATCGAAAGACTCCGATATAAATCATAATATTTTATAATACCTAACCCAGGAAATATTACCAGTTATCACACCCGGTCTCGATTACTCTACTACATTCATCCCGGTTGTTAAGGCCTCGATGGTACGAATCATTCTTTCTCTTGCCGTTTTGAATAAATGGTCTCTCCATCAATTAGACATAAAAAATGCCTTATTGAATGGCAATTTATTACACACCGTTTATATTGAACAACCACTCGGATTTGTTGACTCAACACTTCCAAACCACGTTTGTCTTCTCAAGAAAGCTCTTTACGGGCTTAAACAAGCACCACATGCCTGGTTTTAACGCCTAAGCACCTTTCTTATCAGTATGGGTTTCATATGTAGTCGAGCTGACACATCTTTGTTTTTATTTAAGAGAGACTTTTTGATTCTTTACTTGTTGGTATACGTCGATGATATTATAATTCCACCTTAATCTCTCGCTTCATTACTCGCCTCAATAAAGAATTCTCAATCATTGATCTTGGCAAATTAAATCGCTTTCTTGGGTTCGATGTGTCTTACCTTAAGTCAGGTATTTTTCTCAGTCAGTCAAAACATGCTCATGATATTCTTGCACGTGCTCAGTTGCTAGAAGCCAAACCACTTGCCACACCTCTATCGACCTCAACCTACTTTACTAGCCATGGTATTCCATACTCCGATCTGACTCACTATCGTTCAATGGTTGGTGCTCTCCAGTACCTTACTATTATAAGACCCGATCTTTCTTATGTTGTTAACTAAATGAGCCAGTTTTTGCACAATCCCATGCAAGATCACTTTTGGACTTTTAAACGAATTCTACGATATGTCAAAGGCACCATATCTTATGGTCTCTCATTCTCGCATGCGCCTTCACCTACCATCTTGAGCTATTCTGATGCGGATTGGGCACGTTGTATTGAAACACGATGTTCAACGTACGACCACTCTATCTTTCTTGGTGGTAACTTAGTCTCCTGGAGTGCTAAGAAACAATCAACTGCTTCTCGATCAAGCTATGCGTCGGAATACATGGCCTTGGCAAATACTGCTTCAAAGAGAGTATGGGTCACTCATCTCTTTCGAGAACTTCATGTTATACCTTCACGACGTCCTACTATCTTATGTGACAATCGTAGTGCTCTTTTTCTGAGTCAACATCATGTTTCACATAAGCGAGCTAAACACATTGATATTGATTTTCATTTTGTACGTGAACTGGTACTATCCGGAAGACTTCATACCAAATATGTTTCTACACATCTGCAACTCGCTGATATTTTTACCAAGAGCCTTCCCCGTCTACTTTTTGAAGAATTTTGATCCAAGCTTCGTGTCGAACCATCCCCCTCTTAGCTTGCAGGGGGTAATAGAATGATTATCACGATTGTTATGTATATCTCCTAGTCTTTTTGAAGAGATTAGTATTCCCTGTATTTTAGATAAGGTTGTTGTATTCTCATGGTATTTATATTTACTTATAATCAAAACCCATTTAATACGACGTCGTTTTCGACGTTCAAAAACATTGCTCCTGGCCCAGCCCACATGATGTAGCCCAACCCAGCTGAAAATGGCCCAATCCTAGGCCCAATCTTTTTTTATACTTATGATGAGATACACACTCCAGAACAATCTCCTCCATTTTTCACCTCCCACTCCATAACCATCTCCTCCATTCCACATCACAGCTATGGTAAAATTGTTTTCTTTGATTACGAGATGTACCGGCGGCACTAATGAGGCCGAGCTATCTTCCTGTTGGCATGGGTAAGCTTAGAAGTTTTTTTTCATACATCGGAGCTTCAAGCTGCTACAAATGGGTTTCGTTTCATTGCTTCAAATTCCAGGTATGTGGTTTTATAAGATTCAACTTAACATTTAACTTTTCTTATACCTTGAAATTATTTAGGGTGTATCTGATTGTTTCTCTTAGTGTATATAAATTATTGCTTTTTCTTGATAATCAGGTTTTGAAGGTGTTTGGGATGCCAACCTGCAGTTATCTATTATATGTTAGTGAAATTAGCTACTTCAAATAAGCAAGTACTGTTTCCTTATATATTTTTCTTATATGTTAGTGAAATAAGTTACAAATTGCAATTTGTTGGTGCGTGTGGGTTTCGGAATAGCTTATGTTCTAGACATATCTAATTTTCCAAAGACATAACTACTTATTTTGCGTATGTTAGTGTCATAAACTTATGTAAGACCAGAAAGTTCAAAATCAGCCACAAAAAGTGAGCAGTCTAAACAGAAGGTCAAAACCAAATAAACCATAAGGCAGCTATATAAGCCGAAACAAACACCCCTGTTATAAATCTAGGTTTTTTGATCAAGTGTTTACCATATATCTTCGCTTGGTTTCCTGGACTGACAACATTTTACTTTGTTTGCAGCTTCACAACCATAAGAAAATTAACACATCATGGGATACTATTTTTACCTATTGGACACACACTTAGGAGTGGAATGTTTAGAATTGATGAGGCTAAGGGTGCATCCTCTTATGGTGCGAGGTTAGTTGAAAATATGTATACTTATTGAATTTAAAGTAATTGATGTCAAATTCTAGATGGAATGAGGAAAAAGGCCGTAGTCAAATGGCAGTGTTTTCGAGCACAAATGAGTATATTTATAAGGCATGTATCTTGGCGGGGCAGCCGCACTTGGATTGTGGTTGCAGCCATGGCAGGTGTTTCGTATAGCACCTATGTTCGCATTTCTATTTTTAAATGTTGATGATCTTTCAACTTTCTGATAACCCAGGTTGCGATCGAATATATTACTAAACTGTGATAATAAATTGTGATTGCGTTGTACTTGGATGTGATGATCCTTTGACTATGTTGTGTTGTCACGCAAAGTGGAAGGATGGCAGAGTGCGAGAATTGCTCGCCTCAGCAACCTCCACAAGCGCAGCCACGACATCAATTAATTTGACCTAATTTTAAAGGGATGCAATTTTGAGAGGTGAAGAATGGAGGAGATGATTCTGGAGTGTATCTCATCATAAGTATAAAAAAATCTGGCATGGGATTGGGCCAAGGCAATTAGCCCAGTTGAGGCAAAAAAATAGCCTGCAGTCAAAACAACTGCGTTTTAGATGGTAAATGAATATATTTATAATGCATGTATCTTGGCGGGGCAGCCGCACTTGGATTGTGGTTGCAGCTATGCTGGGTGTTTGGTATCGCATCTATGTTCGCATTTGTATTTTTAAATGTTGATAATCTTTCAACTTTCTGACAAGCCGAGTTACGGTTGACTATATTTCTAAACTGTGGTAATAAGTCGTGATTGCGTTGTACTTGGCTGTGATGATCCTTTGACTATGTGTGTTGTCGTGGAAAGTAGAAGGATGGCAGAGAGCGAGAATTGCTTGCCTCAGCAACCTCCACAAGCGCAACACGACATCAATTAATCTGAGCCAATTTAAGCAACTTAGATTCATGACGGTGCAAACTTTGCACGCTGCAGGGTAGATACAACCACACTTGGCTACAGCTTTGTATAAACTCGATATGAAATGGTCTTATTTGGTTGTTTGTTTGAAAGGCAATTTCCGCCGGTATTTTGGCAGGTAGCCTGACTCGGGTTATTGTTGCAGCCAAGATTGGCAGTATCTTGGCGAGGTAACTTGACCTGAGATATGCTCACTACCAAGAATGGTGGTTGTTTTTGCTTCCGTATTCATAGACACAAGCCTTAACACGTTTTCACCACCTCCATTCCATACAATATTCGTTTGAAATTTTATGTCGCAAGATGCGAAACAATTTCATGTCAATTGTAGCAGATACTGTGTAGAAAACATGTGTATCCTTTTTTATAGGCGATGATGATAATTTTCTGTTTGCTATGCACAATTTACCCATGCCCATATCTTAGCTGGGCAGTCACACCAAGAGTGTGATTGCAGCCATGGCGAGTGTTTGTTAGTGCACATGATCTGAGCCTTATTTGTTAC
>BQNB010192990.1:0-11572 GCA_026074375.1 Tanacetum coccineum
GAGACCTGCCATCTCGAATTTGGCTTGGCTTCTATCCAAGTTTAAATCATTTGACTGCTTATTTTCTAGTCTTTATCATGGAGCCGCCTCTGTTATCCTAAGCATAGATAACCTACAACACCTTTTCAAAATTTAGACTTTGTCAATAGATAATGCAATATCCAAAAAGACAAAGCTAAGTAGTTAGCAGCCGTGCCATAATGGGTGAGTTAATCCTACCTAGTATTTTAATAAGGGGGTGTTTGGACCGGATAAAGGGCCTGATCCAAACATTACCAAGTTCATATTGTCAATGAAAATTTGACTTGATTCCTCCGATAACGTGTTTGGATATGCTTAATCTTTAACGACACCCTCTCTCCATCTCTCATACTTCATACTCTTAAAACCGATTCAAAACAAACCTGCATATTGCAACATTAAAGTGAGTTTTGGACGCCAAAACTGAAAATGAACAAATTTAGTAGTAATCATAGCTTATTCAATATGCTATCAAATACATCAGCTAATAAATCTTTGCATATACAACACATACAGACCCGTCCCTCGGCGACTTATCCGGCTGTGGTGGTTGATCTAATGATCTAAAAATTATGGGGGGCGAAACCCTTGTTATCCATCAAATGCGAAGACCTTGTCATCCTGTTATTTTGTGACCCAAATTACCATATGAAAAGGAGTGATAATAGAGAATCTTTACCATAGAGACCAATGATGATATATGAAGACATTAGTAAAAACAAACAAATGCAATACCGTCATTGCCAAATTCAGTCGCCCAACAGCCTTGGTAAACGAATAATCAACAGGCTATTGTGCCACACAACCACCCCTCTCCAACAGCTCCTCCAAATCTCAGACGTGTGTCGTCCATTTGGCTCAGATGGAAGTTTTAGGAAATGGCCTATCACGGCTGCGTACAACAAAGGTAGCCTAGCCAAGCGATATCACACTTTCGTTCATCATTTCCTTTTTAGAATAACATTTGAGCTTTAAGACAGGAAAACAGCTGTTAAATTTGTTGTGGCAGATACAATCAAAATGACAGCCGTGTCTCGCACATTCAAATCAGAGGTGGCTATCACGGCTGCGTACGACAGTGGTAGCCTAGCCAAGCAATAGCCTACTTCCGGTATTGTGTTTGCAGTAAGACACAAATTACTGTAACATATTTCTGTTAATACAAATCGCTTTCTCCCTTATAACATTGTACAAAACACTGTCCCATAACATAGTAACACACAAATTACTGTAACATATTTCTGTTAATTTAGTTAGACAGCGTTAAGCAAACATAACAAACCATCGTTTAAATGACGATTGCGATCTGGGAACCAAATGAAAGGCATCCGACCCGCCATGGCTGCAAACATGACTTTGTGATGCCCCGCCAAGATACGGGTCGGTTTCACCCATCGTCACCCACAATCACGCAACCCACATAAGAAATAGTATAGCACAACCGAATCACTTGTCAAACATCTGGTTACAAATATATCATAACCATCCCCAACGACCCCTAATTTCCACAAATTATAACCAACCCATGGTTGCAAACACCAAATTCCAGCAATGTTCAAACTCACAAAATTAAATCCTCAAACAATGCAACATCAACAATTTACCCTAAAAACTGAGAATTAAGTCTTCTAAATATACAAATACACAAAGCTTACGAATTTGTATAAAAAACTTACCACAAACTCATGTCAAGACTTTCATCAAACACTTGGAAACCCACCTCCCGATTCAACTATCTCGACTTGCGATGCACCAATATCATCATCATTCTATTCAATCGGAAATGTCGTTCCATCACATACTTTCTAAGCTGATTATCTGCCTGAAAATAAGCAATTTAGAAGATAAACAAAAACTAAAAGCAATCCCAAACACCCTCTTCGCCTAGAATCTAATTACAACCATATCGATTCAAGATTAGAAGAATAGAAAGATCTTCAAGTGCATGCATCGTGATACCCAGGTATGAAAACATCATGGTTTGGGTGTTTTTTTAAATATTTAGTTTTACCCAAATTTGTATCCAATAATTATAGTGTAATTTATTTTTAAAAATCATTGAAATAAAACCCTAAAATCCATCATTACCCTTGGTTCAGCAAGCTTCTTGAAATACCTGATGATTCGCATGGCTTGGATAACCGGAAGACGGTGGTAATGAGTCTGCTATGAAGCCGGATATGGTAGCGGCGATCAAATGTATTGATCTTAGTAACGTGAAATCTGACTGTTTGTAGAGAGAGAGAGAGATAGGTGAGAGAGAATGAGTGAGATGAATGAAAAAGAGATGGGGGCGGTGGAAGAGAGGGTAGGAAGACAGCTTAACCCGAAAAGCAAAAGGGTCGGGCGGGTTTTCATAAATACATTTAATGAACCTCGTAAAAACAATCTCACTCTTTAATACTATAAGTATAATTTTCCATTCATTCATGCAAACCGCTCTCTAAAGCATCATGACTTTATAAAACATTTCACTATCACATGATAAACCATTTCATTATCGTAGACAAAATTATTTCACTAACATTTTATAAACTACCTTACAATCACTTTACCATCACCTTATAAACTATCTCGTTATTTATTCACAAAATAATAAACTACATTACTTTCATCATATAAACTATTAAATTTTTTATTTTGGCGAAAATGAGCATCGCATCGTTAGCCCTCAAATATACATAGCCTGATCACCTATGTATAATTCAGGAATGACCATGCCATACTGAGAAGTAGTCACGTTAAAAACTTTTGTCAAAATCAATTTTCTACTGATATTATTGAAGAACAAAAATTTTGCGTGCGTATCCATAAAACGTATTTATCACGAGGAACCAAGCTAATAATCATACTAACTAAGTGAACTCTTACACCATCTTACTATAAATTCGATATCATCTTATACCAAATCTTAAGCCAAAAAGTCGAAGATGCATCGTTAGTTACCCTAGGACAATCCGCCGGCAAGTTTAACCACCATCAAGGAATTGGAACCTACGCCTCTTCATCAACACCATTCCAGAAGGCAACTTAACCTGAATTTTGGGATTAAATTCTTTTAACATGGGGAGACTGTGACAATCAACATTTTCACGTTATTTTACTACTCAATACTTTCCATTATTCATTTTTAGGGTTTTACGCGTTTACTTTTAATTTTCATCGTTTAGTTAAATCGCATAAACTAAAAAGTCATCATTCAACGTAAACGGACATCAAACAAATAAAAGTTAACGTCAAGCAAGTGTTATATAATTATTACGACGATAATTTATAACATTTCATATTTTGTTTTTATCGGTTACGTGAAACGTCTACGTTTCGCAAGAAATTACATTTAGGCATACACGGAAGCACCAATATCTATCCATACTTCAACAAATACCCACTCTTATACCTATTATACAAAATTTATAACATTTTCATCCTAACCTATGTTTGAGCCGTCTACTTTTATGTATAAACCACAAGTAATTAAATCAAATGCTTCCACTAGTATCACATCTAATTAAGGCTTACAATTCTATTTAACTACCAAAGTACACAAGTCTTGTAAACCTAGGATATCAAGTACTCTCTTGTGTCCTCCCCCCTCTTTTGACCGTCCCTCCTCCTAAGGAGGAGGAGAGGTCCTACACCTTGTACTCAAACCACTTCCTAACTCATGGTATTGTTAAGGTTGTTTTCTTAATACTCCTACTATAAAAGGAAGGTCCTAGGAAAGTAATACCACACACAATTTCCATTGCAAGTAAACAAATCAAATTTTCTCTCGTGTTCTTCTTATAAACTCACGGCTCAAAATCTTTATACTAGGGTCTCCATAGTTTTTATTTTACAAAGGTTATAAGTATACTAGTGTTATCAAGGGTAATATCTAAGGTATATCAAAGTGATTTGGAAGCTTAGGTGTTGATTTAACAAGGGTTTATTCAAAGAAGAGATTAGGGTTTTCTAAAGGAAATTAGGGTTTTCTTGATAAGTATTTAAGGTTAAATACTTAGGTTTGATTTGTGTATCATCTTCATCTAAACCCTAACCTTTTATAATTATTCATTTTCATATTTATATAATTGTTATATTGTTAATCACCATCTAGTATTTAATTTATAAGTTTATAAATTACAACAAACATGAACATGGTTCGAATATACATTTATCTATAATGAAATGATGTTATACAAGTGTTTATTTATTTATAAAGTTATTTGATAAATTAATTATTAAAAGTTATTTATAAAATATACACAAGATGTGTTAGTAATTAAATTAGAGGACTTGTAATAATTTAATTATGTCAAAAGTTTATAAAACAAATTATATAAAACATTAATTCAAAACAGTTTATATAATCTGTGAACCTACAAAATTTTATAAATTACATACTCAACTTATTTAAATAGTACATTTCATGAGGATTCCGTGCATATAAGGAACTCAAAAAACGGAGCTACAACGAAGGAGTTATGAATTTTACGAGATTACGATAATTATATAAAAGTGTTTTTATAAAAGTTATTTTATAAAAACTGTTACTGCTTTGAATCTGATAAAAATGTATAAATATTTTATTATGTTAGATCATCTCAATAGAAAACCGTGCATATAAAAAACTTGAAAAACAGAGTTATAACGAAGGAGATACGATTTTTGTAAGATTAAATGTATAAAAATAGTTTTATAAAAACAGTTTGATGTTACTGTTCTGACACAGATTTTTACAAAATCTGTGAGGATTTTATTTTGATAGATTATCTCGTCACGATTTCATACATATAAAGAACAAGCAAAACGGAGTTAAAACGTGCAAGTTATGAGTTTTTAAAGATTTGAATGCACTATCTTTATTTTCTACATTTACGTAAAATTACCAAAGCTGTTAGAAATATAAAAAGTGGTTTACGAGTGTTTTCGGTTCCGTTTGGGCTATAAAAACCTTAAGAAATAATTTAGTATTATTTATATAATATTTATATACGTTTTTAACTTTATAAATATTATTTTATAAAACAATTAAACTATTTATATAATATCATTATATAAATATTAAATCAAGTATTATTAACAAATAATCAACTATTGGACAACAATAATATTTTTCTTTACGAATGACTTAAATATTGTTTCAACTTATATAAATTAAACAAAAACTATTAGGTGGTGATGTAACTCTATAATTTATATTATGGTATTTATATTAAATACATTATACTCATACGGCCTATAATTAATTACGTTGCATTCGGATTTCGCAAGACATTTCACTTACTTGATTTATATAATCAATTCATTCACTAGAGGTGAGTTTATAGCCTCACGTTTTACTCGTTTTACATATACTTTAACACTTTTTGGGGTGAGAATACATGTGCATTTACAAATTGTTACATACCTGATTTCATAACTTGTTTACCTACTCGTTTACATGTTCGTTTACAAACTCATTTACATGATTTATTACAAACTCGTTTACATGCTCATTTACATATCTCGCGGTGGGACATCACTTGTTTTCTCTTATGGACGCAACAACTTTACTTTCATTCGAATGATTACGGATTATCTTAAGTGGCATGAACTGTTAATTAGGTGGAGTAAGCGCGAATGTTATAAAATAGATCTATTTGGGGTTGACATCCCCATTCGGGTGAGTAACGCTTACTAGTTCGACGGATTGAACTAACGAACGTTGTACCATGTCGTTACATTGAACTACATATATATGAACACTTACAGTGCCTTGAATAAAGTGGCATACATACACGTCAAAGCCGCAGTTTCATGAACTTAGAGGTGAAATCGTAATCACACTTTGTGACTATTGTATGTGTTACAATGGTCACACACACTTTACAAATCTTTGATTCCAACATTTATACTTACATTATTGGTGACTATTATAAGGATTGAAATGGTCAAACACGCTTTATAAACCTTTGATTTCAACAATTTTACTTACATAAACCTATGAACTCACCAACTTTATGTTGACACTTTTAAGCATGTTTTTCTCAAGTGAAATAGACGCTTGGATTACTTGATGTGCATTGAAGTCTAAACTTTACAAGAGTACATTCATGGATGTTCTGCATACATTTAAATCCCCAAATCTCGTTGTGTTATGTCA
Source organism: Tanacetum coccineum (assembly GCA_026074375.1). Classification (NCBI taxonomy): domain Eukaryota; kingdom Viridiplantae; phylum Streptophyta; class Magnoliopsida; order Asterales; family Asteraceae; genus Tanacetum; species Tanacetum coccineum. Next base: position 6,149 of record BQNB010192990.1, read on the forward strand.
TGCTTTTGTGATGCAAACACTGGACAAATGTTACAACAATTTATATTTCAAGAAAATCAACGAGACTACTTTTCAAACGACTCATTTAGAGGTCATTCTCTTGTATCTTGTGTTGTTGTATTCTGAAGTAACGTTCTCGGACCCTTATTCCGCCGCGACCCAATTTGGGGGTGTTACAATTTATATTTGAATTTCATCCTCAGCTCTTGGATATTGAACTGAATGTTGCCTAATGCGGATAGCCATTAGACTCCTAAAACCATGTCACAACCTCCCAAAGGAAACAACATAACATCCACAACAAATTCTTCTCCATGTATTTTCCAGGCAAATTTCTTACACATGTATTTACTAGTCACATGAGCTTTACCAGCTATGTCCACTTGTGAAGGACAAGCACTACTTAAGTGACAACCTAACTTTTTGGCCTTATCAATATCCAAAAAATTATGTGTGCTTCCAGTATCAATTAAAATATGTAAGTCCTATTTCCCTACATGCCTAGTCACCCTCATGGTTTGGAAAGACTCCACACCATTCAAAGCATGTAAAGAAATTTGTGGTGTGAACTTAATAACTTCCCCTGTAACTTCCTCATTAACTACTTCCCCTCAGGTTCAAGTACACTGTCATCATAGTAGGTGTCAATAGGATCTGCTACAACCTCCAAATTAAAAACTTAACCCCCACATGAATGTCCTGGTGTTTATTTTTTGTCATAATAAAAACACAAGTTCTTAGCTCTCCTTTCTTGAAATTCTTTTTGTGTCAACTGTCTTTTAGGATAAGGTGTATTAAAAGTACTTTTAGCAGCTAAGGTTGTGTTTAGGACAGATAGTTGTTTTACTATAGCACTGTTTTGAGGAGTCTGTGTGTGTTGATTAGTGAGGAATCTATGAGTGGGTAACAAAGATGGCTTATACCTCTGCTTATTCAACTTAATAGCAGCCTTCTGAATTTTTGACAAATTATACACTTCAGTCAAAGACTTAGGCCTAAACATTCTAACTGCTAGTTCTACCTCACTTTGTAAACCAGCAATGTAGAAGCTTATCTGTTGATCTTCAGGCAAATCAACCCTGCTAACCAACTTATCAAAAGCATTATGATATTCCTCTATAGTGCCTACATGCCTTAAATTCTTAATTTCAGCCATTGGATCATTATAAGCATTTCCAAATCTCAATAGAATAACTTCTTTAAATGAATTCCAACTAGCAATTTACCTTATAAGTTTCACAAACTGCCTATGCCACAAACTAGCAGTATCATAAAGGCGAATAGAAGCAAGTTGTACCTTATGAGGATCTAAAACATGGTCAATCTCAAAGAACTGCTCACATTTATACAACCAACCCCTTACATCCTCACCTCTAAACTTGGGGAATTCTATCTTAGTCATCCTGGTGAACTATAGTTGTCCTCCCCTACTTGTACCCTCACCATTTTGCCTTCCAGTGTCTGTACTCCTTGTACCAGATCACTTAGTGCACTTTGAATAGCTATTGTTAACTCATCTTTTAATCTTTCTAATTTTGCTTCTAATTGTTCATTCACCCAATTTTGAACATGATCATCCTCAACAGGTGTAAGAGTAGTATTTCTTGTTCCTACCATTGCAAGATTACAATATTTGTTTCTAGAAAATAATTCAGTTACACTAGAACTAAAGAATCCGCCATACAATACCTAAACTAAATGTTTTTGTGAAATGAAAATGGAAAACTAATCAATAACGTATTTTGGATTGGGCATATGGTCTAGAATGACCGGAATTCATGTATGTATGGTGGTGATCAAAAGATCAAGAGTAATAAGCAGTGTGACAGAATAACGGTTTTTTCTAACAGAATTGTAACTAAGTAACTGAATAGTAACATAATTCAGCCATTAAGGTGGAAAGGTAACCAATATGTGGCTATAGATACCAATTGATATACACTTATAGGAGTAACTAACTCCTTTAAGGAATCCAACTAAACAGGATCACAAAATAACAAGAATTGTAATCGAGATTTAGCTAAATGATTGTTATAGGATTGATGAGTGAAAGTTTGTTACAAGAAGAAACTGATTTACAGAAATGAACAATGAAATAAAATGAGTAATGCTAAGGTGTATTTATACAGTGACTAGTGAGTGAAAGATAAGAGAAATGGGCGTAACAATTTTTCCCGCCTAAACTATAAGTTTGACTTCCCACAACTTTTTTCTGCTGACTTTTCTTGACTTTCCATTTGAGCTCATATCATAAAATCATAACAATTCAAATTGTTTGTTATTCTTGTTTGTAGCCAATTTTGATTAGACTACTGAAACTAGTTGTACTAATTTACTTACATATATTATTATCTTTTATCGATCTTGTACACCATTTGTTGTCTAACCAAACTTATATTTGAGAGAAGTGTGACATTACACCTATAGGATCAAACCCACATGGAATACGGTGCTAACTTTAGGTTATTACTGATAATGGTAACAAAGAAATGAATAATTTTTTTATTGCAATATACTTACTTCTCTAGAAAACAACTCAAAGAAGTAGAGGGAATCTTTGAAAATGAATATAAAAATAAGAATTTCATTACGCATCTACCAGTAACATCTCAAAACGTGCAAAAGCAAAACTCAAAGTATAAGTACCCGAGGTGTGTATATCACACTTCATAGAAAAAGTTTACGAGTTTTGATTCCTCGTTGGTATCAAATAAAGCAATGATAATTAAATATTTAAATTATCTAGCTCCCTTTAATGTTTATTCATTTCCATAGTGATTGCAATCTTCTAAATATCTACTTCATAAGTTATCTTATGAAATTTAAGTGGCTTAAAAGTATTGACATGACATAACTTTAATGTATATAAACTTAGGGATGAAAACAAAAAATGTGCATACATAAAATACTAAAAGAAAATTTACATTTTTATGTACAAAGTCACTTAATTTTAACTTGACTCACATTTGTAGCATATTGCTTAATCTAAGACTTTTTTTCAATTAAATGTCAAGATTGTCGTTATCGCACATAACGTCGTATTATATTCGTAGATTTCCTTAATCTTAAACAAAAAAAATTAAGTTTACTTGTAGACTTGCAAAGATATCACATTATACAATTCACCGAGAATAACTTGGCTTGAAGATCTTCAAATTTTTTTAACTAAAATTCAATTTGGTTTGAAGATCTTCAAATTTTAGATTAAAACATAATCATGCGAAGAAGATTTATAGATGAGAAAAAAATAGGTAAAGAATAACAATTTTTTACAAATGTATGAAAGGAAAATGAGATAAAGTTATGGGTTAATATGGGGAGGATATAGGATGATGAACGATGATAGAAGGAATAAGGGTGGGAGGAAGGAAGAAAAGATTCTTAAAATTTCCTAATACAAAGGTTGTGTTGAAAGAGCAGGTTCGTAAAAGAAATGATAAAGTTAATTTAAAGATAAACTTTTATTACAAACGTATTGTGAATTTTATGATATATTGCAAAAAAATCAATTTTTTAAATAGAGCAAAATCGATATCTACATGAAGAGCTAAAAAATTACATTTACTGGTGTTATATGTTTGATGAAAAACTCTACAGTTTTACATATATACGAGATTAAAAAACGTTGATGGTGTTATTTGTATGAAAGAGAGTGTTAGGTTTTGTTGTGACAATTATGTGAGTTCATTTATTTGAGTCACAGATTCTGGACTATAATATAAAGTTGAATCAAGTTGAAAATAAATGGCATGTTCAGGTGTATTTTCTGAAAATTTAAATATCTTTCATGAATTAGTACTTTGTCGCAAAAGTTTATAAGTGTTCCAATACACCTGGTTCGGTCAATGTATAGACTGGACCTGACAATCTAGACCCATACGGGTCTAGAAGGCTTTACATGAGCCATATTTCTTTATCAAACGAGATTGGCATAAATGCAAGTATTAACACATCATGAGTCTATTTGGGTCACTTAATTAATTGTTGAAGAAATATGTTAGGTCAAACGCGTTTGTTACCGACATACAATTTACCACCTTTACATATAAACCTGTCTATGTGTATGGTAGTACTGGTCTAGATTGCGAGATCTCGTTGATAGGAGTCATATGGGAAATCAACTAACAGAAGTCAACAACTCATCCTTCCTCCTATTACACTATAAATACTTCCTCATTCTCATTTAATAGTTTTTTAACGGCAAGTTAGTAGTTAATGATTCGAGCCCACAGTGACATCCAATTGGGCAGTATGCAAGCCTTGAACCTTCGCTTTAGGGGATAAACCCTACTTCTGCTTCTATTTATTCCGCCCCTGAAGGTCCATGGTGAGACTCGAACCTGAGACCTCTCCAGGGATACCTCCCCAAGGTTACCCTGAAGGTCATTTGTGTGGAAACACATTTCTCTCTTATTCCTCTTGTATCAATCACTGTAGCAGTTACCATTTCTCCATTAATAACACTCAAACTATCAAATTTTGTTCTTGATAATCCAAGTTTGTTGTTGCATCGCTACCGATCCTATATTGAAATTCTAGTATTGTTCAATTGGTATCAAGAGCCTCTTTCCTGGCAACTTGCGATTACGTTTTGCTTATTTCCGGGTGCGAGTTGAAACCATCGATCAATTTCGTAAAGGAAAAGCATTTTACTTCGATCGAATTCGTACGTTTACGTGAATCTCTTTGGATTCGGTAAACGTGTTTGGTTAGTTCAATCGATTCTGGTAACTGAATAGGTGATTTCAGAAGGGAAGGTTACATTTAGGAATTCGGAATTTCTATGTTCGTAATTTCAAAATTCTTGTGTTTTGTCGTAATTTCAGAAGGGAAGGGTTCAAATTCCATATTCGGAATTTTCATTGTGTTAGTGAATTCGGAAATTTTTAGTTTGTTACAAATTTGGTATTGTCACAATTTTGCGAATTCGGTAGAGTAGTAATTGTGAATTTGGTATCTGGCGATTTCGGTAATTTGCAAACTCAGAATAGTGCGAGTTTGGTTAATTCTAATTGTGAATTCCGTATCCACTAATTTCGGTATTTCATGAATTCGGATTAGTACGAATTCGATAATTCAAAATTTTGAGAATTCGGTCATTTTGATTTTGGAAATTTACGAATTCGGTATTTCGAAACTTTGAGTATATATTGATGTGTCGTTGTGCGTAGGAAATATTTATTATCAAGTTTTACTATTTATATTTTTCCGACTTTAGCTAAAAACAACACTAACGGGCAGTGTACCTGATCAGTTGTAGGTTCATTGGTAAGTAGGGTGTCGATCACTAAGAGCGAGTGTTAATACTTAAATCTATCAGTATTTTAGTTATCTAAGTTAGTCTTAATTTATTCTATGTTATACCTAAGTTAAACCTAAACTAACACAAAAGGGGGGTTTTCAGCCTGAGAGACTGGCACGAGT
>BQNB010192991.1:0-11572 GCA_026074375.1 Tanacetum coccineum
CGTTCTTGATGGTGCTTTCCAGTCTTCCTGAAAACTGCTGTCAAAGAATTGCGACGTATAAGAATGAATGATTTGGGATACGACATATATCGTTCATTTTTGCAGAAGTAGTGTGTTATTTGTTGAATTCAGATATAGAAACCGAACTCGTTACCTTCTTACCTGTAGCATGTCAATATGATGCTTGGCGTTATATTGTCTATAATTATATTTATTGCAATATTGTAAAAAATATCTATATACAATGATTAAAGCATTATTCGATATTGTCAAGATTTGAAGAACACAGTGACAAGAAGTACTTTTTGTTTCATTTTAGGTGTGAGCATTAAAAAGGGGTATTCTTTAAATAGTTAAAACCTATTTCATAAAACAAAAACAAAAAATTGTGTAATAGTTGAAAACATATTTCCCGATAGCAATTACCGAATAATGATTAACGACCAAAAATAACCAATAGTTAGCCACGAAAGATTGTCAACTGATTGTCTACACAAAGTATGGTATTGAGGAACTTAAGATCTAATGAACAAAACTTGAATAGTGTGAAGGAAAAAAAAAACCGCTTGTGTGTCCACTTATCTCTTTTGGTGAGTTTTACCTACTTTGAGTAAAATACGACTGCAAGTTTAATTAGTGGCACTTCCATTGTTGCTTTGTCTGCATATGGATGGGTGCAGGTGTAACGCCCCGATCCAAAAAGGTAGAAGTATTACAAATATGGTGTGACATCAAAGGCATACATAATCATAACACAAGCATAAACAGCGGAAGTCTTAATAAATAACCAAAGGAAATAAGTCAACACGACTTAAGGTACATAAGTTCTCAAAGATAGACATATCCAAACGAAATAACAAATGTCTTGAAAAGAAACAATTCATATATCAAAACTAAGATCTCTAGGGTAAGTCCACACTCAGCACTCATAGCCTGAAAGCAACCCCAGCTCTTAGCTTAGATACCTGCCGCAGGAAAAGACAATGCGCTGACTTACCAAGCCCATGAACCGGGGAGGATATATATAATCGAAAGCAAAAGATAACGGAAATCAAAGGATACGATACAAGGTACAAAGGATATCACAATACATGATCAAAGGGATGACAATGTAAGGTAAGACAAATCAGAAGTCAATTCATAGTGTAAGGTAAGATGAATCAGAGAATCAAATCAAGTCCAATTACCAAGCCCAAACAAATCATATCATAGGAACCTTGGAGTAGCACTCCAAATGTGAAAGACTGGAATGCACCCAAAAAATCACACCAAATATACATATTCCATAATGTCATAAACACTATCGAATACAAAACAAATCTAGGAGCATCCATAAACCGCCCCTTAAACAAATAAAAATCTATCATCAAAAGCGCATATAATATCACAATGGGGGACAGCGTGAAAATCCCTCACTCACACATGATTCATGCCCAAAGTGCATCAATGACACGGCCAGTGTTCCCTTCATGGTTAGAGAACAAATAGTGGCTTTGGTTCTCAAACTGTAGGGTTCAAAGCAAAGTCATATCAAAGTTCAGTTCAAGGATCAATATAGCAAAAGGTTCAAAGTCAATGTTCAAATATCAAAAGGTAGCATAGTAAGGTTCAAATAGAACATGATAACAGTATCTATAAGAGAACCAAGATTAAAAAAAGCTCAGAGCAAATGTAGCAATCACATAAGAATCAAAGATAGAGAGGAATATGCATAGAGAAACCCTTAACGAAAACAGGTCAGAATATCTGTACCTTATTCCGAAGCCAAAAGCAACAATCAAAGAAAACAACACAAGGAATATCAAATCACTCCCTCTTGACGAACCTAAAGAAATGATAAATTCGAATTACAAACCATTCATAAGTTATTCTTTCCATTTTTTAGTACTTTGCCTTTTTAGTAACTTATTTTTTCATTTTTAGTAAACCTTCCATTTTCAGTAAAGTTTTCCATTTTTTAGTAAGTTTCCATTTTTATAACTTTCCAGTTTTTAGTAACTTTCCATTCTTTATAAGTTTTTCAAATTAGTAAATTCGATACATTTGAGATTCTATAAAGTATTTTGAATAGCTTAGGGACGTAAATAGTCCACCTTAACAATTTATTGTTAAATATAACAACTTTCATATTTTAGGGTTTAATATACAAAATCCAACAATTTTCAAGTTAAAAGTGAAATTATCAAAGTTTCAAACATTTTTATGCAGATTATACCTCTATTTGTCCTGTATGTACAATGTCAAACCCTAATTTATACAATTTACATATTTAGCCCTTTTTGTTTATTAATTATTTAAACAATGTCTTTAATTATCCATAATTACAAAACAAGTCCTTATAGGTTCAAATATGACAAAATCATACTTCATACATTAAATACTAACCAAACCTTCCACTTTTCAGAATTTACAATTTCAGTCCCTCTCGTTTAATTAATTAATTTCTAATTACTTATTATATGTAATTGGGGACCATTAAATCCAACATAATATCAATATGCCATTTTAAACCCCCCACAACTATTTTATACAGAAGATATAAATATAATAATGTCGAAAAACAGACCCCAATTAGTTTTCCAAATTACAAATCAAGTCCTTATACTTTAAATTTCCCATAATTCGGCTAACTAATTAATTCACAAACCCTAATTTAATTTTTCCCAATCCCACAAAATACAATTATTTCCCAATTATGGCATTAATTCACCTGGAAAAATAATCAAAACCCGAACCTAATTTTATTCTTTCCTTGTTCTTTAATTCGAATCGGCAAACAATGATAAATCCCCATTAATATTCGAATCCTTCCAAATTTTTCCAATAATTTTATCTGAAGTTATATGTCTAAGACAACCTTAGAAAAAATAGTAAAAAAAATTGACAAATATTATTTTTGTGCCGATTTATAAATTAGCTAAAAATTATTGAACGTGTATTAATTATAACAAATCAAAAAACATGCATGAAGATTTTTCTATAACATAGGACATTAATAAGATGAAAAATGAGGATAACAAAATACCTTGATGATCTTGTGATTTTATGAATTAAGAAATTCGGTTGCTTATTCGAACCCTAAAAACCAATATACCAAAATCGAACAAAGCCTTATACAATCCGTTCCCCACTATTTTTTCCCACAAATCTTGACCTTCAAAACACCACTAGAAAAGTGGCGTGCTTTCCTTGGAAAAAATTTATGACGCCATCTTTTGATTTAATTAGGTTTCGGATTTTGTTTTGGATTTAACAAATGAAAAGTATAAAAGAAATATACTAGGTAATTTATGCTGAAATTTGGGCCTTTTAATTTGACTAAAATCAGATTTTAAAATTAGCCAAATTATTTTGTATTTATCCATATTTATTTAACTTAATTTGTAAATGTATAAATAAATAAATCTTAATATTTTCACTAAATTTATATATAACAGAAAATTAAATATTTTCCATACATAATAATAAAGTATTTTAGAACTTACATAAATTCCTAAATTGTCATAAGTTACATTTTTATAAATAAGTTCTAACATTTAAAATGAATTATTATTTAAGCTTTTATGGAATTTTCTGTATTAGGGTATTTTGGTAATTTTACACTTGTATGAGATTTTTAGGTTTAACAGCATGGAAGGTTTCAATCCTGTTTTAAGTCTTATAATGTTGTAGCTTTCGGTCGTTTAAAATCCTATCATTCACTCACAGGTTAAGAACATAACATTAATTTGAGAAAGAAGTGAACACACATACATTTATTACTCGTAGCCCCCTCGGCTCTTACAAAAGTACTTACTTTCACGCCCGAGCTTGGTCCTGGGTCAACACTTGGGGCGAGCTAACGGGTTCTCTGTCTTACTTTCAGATATTTATGTGGATTACTCGTCTAGAAGTGCGGAACTCTTCTATTTTCTCTAGAACGGTAAATTATGATCAACATAATATTGAACGAACTAGTTTAAAGCCATGGAGTTGCACTACAAGCTGTGAACATAACATGTACCTTCTGACCTTGACTTTGTCAACCTCTACAAAATTTATTTGTAAAATTAGTCTAGTTATTATAAATATACTGCTTTTTTGGTATTTTTTTTATTTAATAATGTTTTTTATTTTACGCTACATATAAGCAAATTAAGTTTTTGATGAACTGATTGAATGAACAAGTTTATGCACTTGTTTTTCATTAAACAAAAAATTTTAATATATTTTTCTGGCGATTCTTAATTATTATTCTTTCTACACCTTTTACAAAAGGGGGAGGCTTTTTACATGATCTCACCGCATATGGTCAATAATCTGCTATTATAATTTTTACTAAAGTATAGCCGCGACTTTTAGAAACTTATTAGTTACTGTATATTTTTTGGCCTTATATTTAAATGTCAGTATTATTTTTATCTTCTATATGCTGAATAATGATGAGAACATGGACTTTGCTCTTGATTTAAAAAACAGAAATGATTCCTTGTCAGCAATGTTCAAGGATGACACTAATAAGATATTAGCATTAAAAAAGACTTAAACAAGTCTTATGATTAAATTGTTTATTTTTATTTTTTTGTCGATACACCAAAAAATTTAGCAAACGTTGACAGTGACCCTCCTCTTATTTCAGGGACCCTGTACAGCTGTACTACTCTTTATATACACAATGTCACATAAGTACTTAATTCAATGACTATTTTCAAAATGGTTAAAAAAGTTGTGAAAGTTGCATCTTATTTTGTTTTTATTATTTTCATGTTAGTTGGCTATGCAAACGCGTGTCATTTGAGTTAGGATGCTCCTGAATTGGGTGTCGGTGGTGGCTATGATGGTGCTGAAGTTCAAGCCAAAGAATTATATCTACAACTCAAAGGACTGGATTCCTCTGAAGAGCGGTGTGAGCTAATGTATGGTTTTTTGCCATGTTCAAGCAATATTCCGAGTCATATCTTTCTTATTGTGATATATGAGTACCTTTTATATCATGGAGAATCCTATGCTGGTGGTGATGGAAGAATTTTTTCGGTTCTTTCGCAAGAACTTGATTTGTTTTCAAGTATTTCTCAACTTCTAGATTCCCTTCATGACTCGTTAATTCTTTTGGTAAGTTATTCCTTTTTATGTTGGACTAATTTAACCATCCTATGATTGTCTAATTTTACAAAGTACAAGTCTATTATTGACTGCAAAATTGCGGACACATGTTGATCATTTCATCTTAAATTGGATACCAACTTTAGAAACTCTCCTTTTGATACTGATACCAACTTTATATTGCTTTTTTTCTTTATATCTCTTTTTTCTTTTCATTTTTTATCTTATTTTGATACACAGTTTTAAAGGCGTAATTCTACTTTTCAAGAGTGTGCTACAAGTGACATCTTTGCTTTTTCTTTCTTTTTTTAAATTTGTGTTTTGTCCTTCGTTGTTGTGTTTGTTTACTTACACACTATGATTTCAGGTGTAATTCAAATATGTAGTTTTCTCTAGATATCTACTTAGTTTCAATAATACAAAATTGATTGAAATAATGTTGGATGAGAAAAAGCTAATATGAAAAAGACTCTGATCGTTTATTCTATTGGCGTTTAATTGAAACAGAACATGTATGGGTGGCATATATTGATTATCTCAAACTTTTATCTTCATTTACAAATCTTTTGTCAAAATTGCTGTATGACAAAATTTTAAGGAATTTTAAAAGACCAAACTTCCTTGGTTAACTTTCTATATTATGTAGGTTAGAAACTAATGGTAGCTTAAAAATGTGGTTGGTTGATGATCTGGATTTCAGTATCTGGACCTGTCGGGCTAGTGAAGAAAGAAGACTCAAGAAATATTTGGTAGCTGGTGCTGCGGTGTAGACTTGGAACATCGATATTACTTCTCACTCTTCTATGGGGAGTATGCTTCATCTGTGCTATGCAAAAATTTGCATCCATAAATCTAGTCCAAAATGTGAAAAACCAAGTGATAAAAACTAAAACTGGTTGGCATTTTTTTGTATCACAACAGATAAATGGGTTTTAATACACATTACATCACTAATGTGTAAATATTACTTGGTTTTGTAAGATTCTGGTGTTTCCGAAACATGATTTGGGAAAAGCTATTCATGTTAATGTAAATGTTTTTTTCACTGTTACATTTGTATCGTTCCTAATTACCGGTGTGATTGGCATGTTCGTATTTAGTGCAGGAATACAATATCGTCCTTTTGCATTCACTTTTTGTTGCTGTTATTTGCTTGTTCTCTGATTCTGGCTATCTCAGGTATGCGTTGGTCATTTATAGGTGGAAAAATGTGTGGGTTGTGAGGGTCAGAATGGATAACTTTTTATGGGGTTGAAAATGGGTCTGGTCTCGATAGTGGAAAGACCAGGTAACACTTTTTTCTTAATTCGAGTTTTTAAAAGTTTTTATAAATAAATTCCTGGATCTTATCTGATTTATAAAAATCTTATTTTTTTCAAAAAAGTGATTTAGGATGCGTTTTATAAATTGATATTACACTTTTAAGCGATATAGCGTTTTGAAAGAAAAAAACTTTAGGCGACTTTCAACCCATTCGTAAGATATGGTATCGGAACAGATCTGGCGTAATTTTTTATTTCAAGTTTTTAATGTCATGTTTCCGCAGTATACTGATGACCGAATACAGAAAAGAAGACTAGAGTATGCAGAAGTTGAACAAAAGGTTGAAATGTATGTACCGTTTTACGAAGTTCAAGCACTTATACTGGACAGGGAAAAACATCTCATTCTTAGGCAAAAAGAGATGGAGAAAATGATGAAACATCCCGAGGAGAATAGCCAAGAAACAATGACCAAGGAGAAATTCTACGATACGTTCGAAAATGTGGCTTGAAGTCAAAGAAAATATGACGGATGACTCCATATTCTTTGTAATAAATGAGACCCGATCTACTCTCTCTCGGTCTTGGATCATACTAAAACTAGTAATTGTGGATTCGTGGTGTATTTAAAACGTGATTATGCGAATATGTGACATTTAATAATCCTAATTTTTGAATTACTATGGGTAAAATTGACATTATGGTAACATCGGTTATCGATACTTTATGTAGTTTTCGCCCACCACACGATGCTATGATGATTATTTTGGTACGGAGTATCATTTTTTTTGCCCAATGACCTCAAATGAATATGTTTTAGGCTTTTGCGTCAATTTTGAGCCATGTACTTATGAAGAGCCGATTCCAATTATGTAATTATCTCAAACGGGCAAAACATGAATGAAAATAGATAGCTAAAAGTAACAGGAAAAAAGTTACCCAAAGACTATTCGAGATATTAGTTTTTTACTGATAAAGTGTAAATTTTGACACTTTTAATAAACGTAAATAAATTGAAAATGCCCTGATTTGACCCATTACTTAACATGCCCATTTTGCCATCTCTATCTATGAGTGATATTTTCAGTTTGTGGAACTATTGCTTGAAGATTGGAACAAGTTGATAGATCTTATATCCCTTATGATGAATCCTGTAACATGAAAGGAATTGCTAAAAGAGGATGGAACACAAGATGAATGTACCATAGATAGGTGAAAGGAGGTTACATTGGTATGCATATTTCACAATAGTGTCCGAGAATGGATCTAACTTCGTTATAAGATAAAGAACTTGGTTTCCAGTCACTCGGGAACGGTTCCTCATCAGGGCTGACCGCATTTAGAGCCGAGCCTCAGCTTCAGCATCCTGGTACTCGTCGTAGTATTTATGTAAACCCACTATATTTTGAGGCAAGACAGAAACTTCAACAGTCAAACAAGGTAAAGACATGCTTTACTTTCTTTTCTTTATGTGAAATGCAGGTCTGTTTCTTTTGGTAATTTGGCAGCTGACTTTACTAATATGAATCCTATTAGCAAGTGTTCTGAGAGTGGCAGTCTGCCAAAATTGTTTGACTAGGGAATCATAAATAGTTGGATTATGAATCAATGCATACTTGAGAGTTGTACCTTTTAGAAAATCCACTATCTTAGTAAAACCAACACTTTTATTTGGTTTCTTAAGAAAAGCAACCATGTTATGCTTATCTGAGTATCGCAAAGTGGCCATCTTGAACTCTTGAGGAATGGAAGTTGTAATTAATCGATAGCAAGTGCTGGGTTTGATTCGTTTGAGTAACTAGGTGCGAGAGAGGCAATTGAAATTATAGAGAAGATAAATAAGGTTTCGTATTGGACCAACTAAAATAGTAGTTTCTTTATAGGAAAGAAATTGGCTACAAACGCTAGAACAGCTATGGCGGCGATACTAGCTGCAAAGCAGAAAAGACATCATACAACATCTTTAACTTTCTCCGAGGTTTGTCCCTCCTTTAATTATAATTTCAATACTATTATAGGTGGCCATCTGGGCGGTTCAGGCTCGTTGGGCAACGGGTCATAGCAAATAATTTTTTCGCAATTTGAAACGGGTGAGGTTGGATTGACCCATTCGACTCATTTCCTTTATAAGTTTTTTAGTTCTTTTTTTGGGGTTGATCCATCTTTAGTATTTGCTATGTTTGCTTGAACCTGTAGTAATTGACAAACTCAATTGCGTAAAATGCAGATATACCACAAAGTTTTCATGAACAATATCCTTGGATTTTTAGTTCTTGTCTCAGTCATATATTTCCGGGGGTTGAAATGGCATTTCTCAGCCGAGATTCTAGTTTTGATAATTGTTTGCATCATAATGGGACTTCTCGCAAGTTTAAGATCCAAGTTTCCAAACTGGACACTGCTCATCTCTTTCCCTCTCTATCCACTATCGTTGGTCGTGGTCTACCTTGTCAACGATGCTTTTCAGTTTACCTGAAACAATATTTGAAATCTGCATAAAAGTCACTTATGGCATACTTGACCAACTTAAATAGGTGGTTATTCATACTAAATGTACGATTCCTAGTGTCGTTTTTTTCCCAGTTGAAATTTCTATAGCACGGTTTGTGCGATGGGAACTCCATTCATTTATTATACATTTTCATGTGCATTTTTTGTATCATGCTATATAGAGACTCTGGCTTATTCCATAATTCATTGTTGTAGATAGTTGAGTTGATGTGTTTTTGTTACCATTGCAAACTTAATGTAAAATTGTTAAGGAAATTTCCATTTATGACACCCAATAAAAACTTCTTTTTAACGTTAACTTAACTTGTGAGCTCACCAGCTAGCTATAAGTTACCAAATCTAACATTTTTCATCTGCAAAGTTATTTCGAAGCGCAATGAAAAGTGCGATCAATTACGACTCGTATTTTAACAGCCAACGCGGAATTTCTTATGTAGACCAGAATTTTGCGTCCTAATTGCGAGGTGTTTGTATAACTAAAGTCTATGCTCGACCCTCTTGTTTATGCCCTTTAGCTTTAGGTTATGTTTATTTATATTTTTTTTATATATTGTCTCTTGTATAGTAATTAGTTTCATTGAATCTAATCATGTAAGGTTTCATTTTCCTCTTTTGATTTCTTACAATGGTATCCTTGGTTAAGATAGATGAATAAAAAAGGGCCAATCCGATGCGTCATCGACGTGTTTCAAGATGCTGTTCGTTTCGTTGTTGATGTTTGCCATCCCATATTGAATTACTTCTCGCGGGAATTTTTTTTTTTTTAGAGCATGGTGTTTTTGATTGTAATTGATATAGTTTAGTGGGCCGGTTGGAATAATGGATTTTAGAACGCCAACTTACAGTAATGTATGCATTACATTTTATTTATTATATTCGTTTGGGATTTGTTAATATGTGACCACTGGGCACATATAAAAGTGAATATAAAATGGAAGTTTATGATTGATTAAATCTAAAATGCATATACTTAAGGTAAATTAAGCTATAATAAAATGCTTATTAAATGCGTTTTTTGATATAAAAAGAAAACATATATTCATTTAATGCACGTTATCATATGCCCGGTAGGCACATATTAGCAAAACTCTTTATTCTTTGGAGAAAGAATGTGTGGTTGGAAGTAATTGTGATGGAAAAATGTTCGTATCTAATTGTTTGAAAGTTTTATGGATAAGTTCGATTTGTTGTTTTTGTGAATTATTTATTCGCCAACCCACCTGCCAAGAAGTTTTTATCTATGTTAGTTAGAATTATAGTATTGGTTTTCTATTGGTTGATGTTGGTATTGGTATTAGTATTGGGATCGGTATTCGGTATTTGCATCGTTTAGTAATAAATATTGTTGGCTAGTTTGGTGTTTGTGATGGTGATGCGATGATCTTAACTAATCCGACTATGTTTTAAGTAGTTATGTGTTGCATCTCGACATCAACAACATGTTTTGATTTCGTCTGGTTTCTCCTGATTTTGCCTGGTTATGCATTAGATATTGTCTGGTTGGTTATGTCTGCCTACATTTGTCTGTTATCTGTTGTCTGTCAGAATATGTTGCTGTCTGTTGTTGTTTGTTGTCTGTCTGAATCTATTGTCTGCTGCTGTTTATTTGATCCGCTCTCGTTCATCTCTGTATTTATGTGATTCTGTGTTATGCACCTGCCTGATCTGCTCTCGTTCATCTCTGTATTTATGTGATTCTGTGCTTTGCACATGCCTGATGTACTCTTCGTCTACCTCTGTTCGGACCTCTCTGCTGCTAAATTTGTATTTGTATGTTGCTCTTTGTCTACCTCTGTTCGGACCTCTCTTTTGAATATGTATCTGTCTGCTGCTCTTTGTCTACCTATGTTCAGATCTCTCTGCTGGTGTCTGTCTGCATTGGTCCGTCTGATTTTGGAGTTTTCTTGTCAAACTCTCAATGTAGCATTGTGAGTTTGAGAGGGGGTGTTAGTTAATAAAGGCCTATTGGCCCGACCCACTTGTTTAGGCCCGTTTAGCTTTAGAGTTATGTTTATTTGTTTTCTATATGTTTCTCTAATATATTAAATGGTTTAGTTTAAATCTGATCAATGGTATTGTTCATATTTCCTCTTTGATATTCTACACAGGTATTTAAATTACGATTTAATTTTCCTTGCTTATAGTAACCGGAAATTTGTGCTCCGTATTAACCCCACCCAAATCAACTAAAAAACTCATCTCAAATGTAAAAAGCTTTAAAGCAAAGACTTGGTCACTACAACAGATTACATAGTTCGTCAATACATTATGGTTAATATATATATTTCGTCGCAATAATCAAATTTAAGTTGCGTTGAAGTCTAGCATGACACATCTTGGGAATAAAAAGTAGTTCTCAACTACATGTTCTGAATACTTATGTTGGTAACCTGACATCTTCATGGTTTCTATACATATCTGGTGTGCTTCATCTATTTTTCCATGATGAATATGTGTCATGTGATCATTCCCCTATGATAGGTTTATGTCGTTGTAACAATTAAGGTTCTACAAGCTATGTAAAACGTTACATGTATGTATTGAAATTGGCAATGACAATCGTAATCAAATCGTAGTTATAATAATTTGAATTTTACAATAGTCACTTTAGAAAAATAAAATGGAATACCCTATGGGTGTGTTTAGTTGCAGGAAAGTTTTCTTAATTTTCTTTCTCTAGTTTTCTTAAGAACGGAGTAACTTTTCTTTCTTCAGGG
>BQNB010192993.1:0-11572 GCA_026074375.1 Tanacetum coccineum
CAAACCGCCAGAGTTTCCTTTAGATATTTGCTATTAAAATATTCAACCCGCTGATAACCTGTTCAAACCGCTGGTATACAAACCGCTGGTAAGCAACTCGCTGGTAGTATAAAGCAACTCACCTCTTGAGCAACTCGCCACCTGTTCAAACTGCTGATAAGTAACTCGCTGCTTAGTATAAAGCAACTCGCCTCTTGAGCAACTCGCCACCTAAGCAACCCGTCGTGTGTCAGAGAGTTGGTAACCTACTTAATAAAATATTATATTTAAGCAAACCGCCGTGAAGAAATTCTGGCAACTCTCCACGAAGAACAACGACTTTTATCACACAAAATCACTTATAAATCACCCTTTTAAACGATTTTGCTCAATTTCTTTTGCACAACACAGTACCATAAGGTAATAGCTACTAGAAACACCCAAACTTTATCAATACAAAAAAAAAATCGGAGAACTTAAAAAATGAGCTAGGTGCCTTAAAAGGTACACTTTTCGATCTAAATCAAGCAATAAATCGCACATACATACGATCTAATCATCCCATTAGCTCTGATACCAATTGTGGTATATCCTATATCATAACACGGGGTCGATTCTTGGATTTGGCTAGTTTCTAGAGAGAGAAACACTAGAGAGAGTTTTTTAGAGAGAGAAATAGTATTTCTATGAAAAGAGAAATAAATGACTAGCTTGCCTCTTCCAAAGTTAGAAGAGGCTTATATAGTACTTACAATATACCGGGTATTCGTACCCGACTTAAAACCGAAAAACGTACTATTAACTATTAAACTACGAGCTATAATAAACAGTATAATACACTGGGTGACCGAGTCTTTTTCTAATATCTAACACAGTAATATCCGACTGCGATAGTCGCTTTACGTCACGATTTTGGCAATCAATGCAAGATGCATTAGGGACACGCTTGGATATGAGTACGACTTACCATCCACAGATCGATGGTTAAAGCGAGCATACCATTCAGACCCTAGAAGACGTGCTCAGGGCATGCATCATCGACTTCGTAGGAAGTTGGGACATTCATCTTCCATAATTTCCACTGGTTCTTCAACGAAGTGGATTTTGTCATCAACGTGTATTTCATCCAACGAAATTGCCAATGGCTCATCGAATAAACACTTCTTTAGGTTGGATGCGTGGAATGTACTATAAACTCTACTTAATCCTTATGGAAGTTCGAGTCTGTAAGCAACGTCTCCTACTTTATCCAGCACCTTGAAAGGTCCAATATATCTTGGGTTCAACTTCCCCCGTTTGCCAAAATGGATAACCCCTTTCCAAGGTGATACCTTCAACATGACTCGGTCGCCGACTTGAAATTATAAGGGCTTACGCCTCACATCGGCGTAACTCTTTTGGCGATCACAAGCTGCTTAAATTCTTTGCTTGATTTGAACAATCTTCTCGGTTGTCTCATGAACAGGTTTTGGACAGGTGAGCTGAGCGTCTCCGACCTCGGCCCAACAAACAGGTGATCGACACTTCCGACCATAAAGTGCCTCGAATGGGGCAGCTTTAATGCTAGCGTGGTAACTATTTTTATACGAAAATTTGATCAGCGGTAAGTGTCTTTCCCAACCATTCCCAAAATTGATCACGCAAGCGCGTAACATATCTTCTAGTATCTGAATGGTTCTTTTGCTTTGTCCATTGGTTTGCGGATGGTAAGCCGTACTCATATCCAAACGAGTGCCCAAAGCCTTCTAAAATGACCTCCAGAAATTCGATGTAAATCTAGGGTCACAGTCATAAATGATTAAGACTGGTATTCCATGTCTCATGACTACTTCTTTCAAGTATAGGTTTGCCAATTTGTCCATAGGGTCCATTTCTCTCATCGGTAGAAAATGTGCAGACTTAGTAAGTCGATCAACAATTACCCAAATCACTTGGCGTCCTTGGGAGCTTGGTGACAAAATCCATAGTGATATTATCCCACTTCCATTGAGGAGTCTCAGGTTACACCAACAAACCAGATGGCTCTTGGTGTTCAGCTTTGACCTTTAAACACGTCAAACACTTGCTAACATAGGTGGCTGATGTGTGCTAAAACACACATCGTTTATACCCCAGAAAACACTATTAATGAGACTAAAAACACTAAAATATGCTTAATTATATTGAAAATATGTTTGTTTTGTGTTTTTATGTCTCGCATGTACTAAGGATTGAAAACAGAGCAAAAACGGTGATTTTCGGGCTTGACTATATCAGTTTGCTTATTATTTGAAGTCAAGACGAAGTTAAAAAAATTCCCCGAGCATGCCATTGGAAAGAGCACGGAAATTCAAGTTAAATGGTGCCTTCATCTTTTATTAGGTCGGCCCGACACCATTTAAATGGGTCAGACCGACCCATACTTATTAAGCCCAAGATTAATAATTTTAGTTATTAATACCACATGCTGCCAATTGAGATACAAAGATCCAAGCCAAGCATAACGCAGGCCCAACTGCAGCCCATGACTAAAAGGATTAATCTTAGCCCAAATTGAATGAACTACTCGGCCCAACAAGTGAAATGTTGAGAATTCATATAAAATGAAATGAATTGAGAAAGAAGGAAAGATGAGCTCACGTGCTAAAAATTAATCCCTCATACATCATGTGACCTAGCACTACAACTTTTCTAGCCAATACCCATTCTCCACGTGGCATAGCATTATAAGTAAATTTCTTTTCATTTAAGGTTGAGAAATGAGGTATGCGTTTATTTAACGCATGGAAAGGACACGTGTTAAATTGCGAATGGTAGATCGGAAGAATAAATCAATGGCAATACGAGGTTACAGCCAAATATTGGATGGCGTGGCAAAAATACTATATTGCCAATGCTTCCTTGGCTCTCATTGGATGGTTTCTTGAATGGACAAATTTACCCTCACCTCACTTTTTGTTATAAAAGAAAGACGCAGCAGATGCAAAAGGGAGTTAGTTTTTTGTTTAGAAAAATTTGGTAGAATAGTTTTTTAGCTTATTTTTCATTGTGGCTTATTTTATATCTTTTGTAAAAGCTTTTCTAAAAGCTTCTTTAGCTTATTATACAAGATCCTTGCTTATTGAGATTAATGAAGATGTGTTTGGATATTGGTTAGAGTGCTTATTACCTATGGCTTATTCTCTTTTTCTTCTAAAGTTTTAGCTTATCAAACATAAGCTTCTCATAAGCTTATCTCTGGCTTATTTTTCTCAGCTTATTTAGATCCTATAAGGTACTCAAATAAGCTATATCATAGCTTATTCGAATAGATCTTATAACTCTTTTATAAGCCACGACAAATAAGTTGTTAAGCTTATGCTTACTTTCTAATAAGTTGTTTTAGTTTAATTCGTTCCTAGCTTATTTTTAGAATCGAATAAGCCTTTTTATAGCTTATTCGATATAGATCTAAGCTTATAGATCAATATAAGCCTTGACTTATTTGCTTATCTTTATTTTCGTCTGCTTATTCCTTTCTTCTAGCTTATTACAGATTCGAATAAGCATTTCTAGCTTATTCGAATTAGTGATTTTAGCATAAAGTTCAAATTTAGCTTGTCAAAATTTCTTAAAATCGTTTGGCATAAATTAGGCATTCGTTTGATTGGTACAAGTGTTATTGGGCTACGATTAGCTTTTGGGCTTGTATTTGGATTGTGAAATTCACTATTGGGCTAAGTAGAAATTGCAAATGAAGTTGTTATAACTGTTTTTTATGTTAACAGTTTATTTGTGTTTTGTGTTTTGTTTTTGGTACCGATCATCTCATAAGGCGTGTAGCTTAAGGATTTAATAAGCTAGATAGAATTTAAATATTTTTTTTAGCTTATTAAATCGGGTGTTATCGTTTAATTGCGGCTCTTCAATTTGGTTCCATTTTCACTCCTTTTTAATTTCATAAGTGTAGACTTAGTATAAAAAGTTTAGTTTTACTTATTTGATAGTTATGTGTTGTGAGTAGTTTTATTAGTGCTTGTTAATTGATATTGTGATTTAGGAATTAAGTGTGGATTTGAAAAAGATTTAGTTGATTAATAATTTTCGATTATTTAGATTTATAGTTTGAATGTTTTAAAGGGCAAAATCCGAAAAAATAGTTAAACTACACATCTAGTAATTAATATCTTTTTAAAATGTTTTATTCAATATAAGCCAACGTTGTGAGATAATTATCTTTTCTAAGGAAATTAATTCGTTAAGTAAAAACCTTAATTCACACTTAATGAACTTTTCACGTCACTTAGCAAGTATTTTCGTCGTATAAATCTTTTTAGATCATTTTAGCTTAATTCTTGTAGTTTAATTGTTAAGTATAATTCTAGTATTAATTTTAGTATAATTTTCTTAGTATTAAAAAAATAGTTTTAAAACCAAATATCTTAAAAGATAATCAAGCATTTTTCTTCAAAAAATTAACATGGATTTCAATTCATCTCTCGCCGTGGATACAACACTCGGAAGATAGACTATTACTTTTCCTAAAGTTATTTTCTTATCTAACGGGATATACTATATATTATTACGACACGCGTTTGACGTTTATCAAAATGGCGCCACTGTCGGGGAGAGGTGTACGATCTACACGTGGTGTTTAAAGTTAGTGCCTTGAAGATCCTTTCTTCGAAAAGATTATTTTCGTACTTATTAAAAAATAATAAAAATCCAAAAATAATTTTTTTCATTTTATTTTATTTTATTTTTCTTTTATATAAATATTAACAAAATACAAAAATATTTTTATTTTATTAATATTATCTTTATAAAAATTTTCAAAAATATTCTCCTTTATCCTCTTATTTCATTTAATTCTTATCTTCTTTATCCTCTTATCCGTTTAATTCTTATGTCTTCGTTCAACCAACATGGTTGCTTTGGGTGTGGAGGTCCGTTAGATGGTTTAATTTGTCGACGGTGTACTTGCGAGTGGTGTGAAAATAATCTTAGAAATTGATTTTGTTCGTTTTGCTCTTCAAGAGCTGGAAATTCATTCATTAATTATCCAAATCCAAACTATTTCAATGATTCTTCAAACGTTTTTAACCACCCTCCACAGCCCAGACATAGTCGTGTGAGTTATGTGGGAACGATTCTCACTATGGGTTTGATTGTCCACCACGGGTACCGCTTGTCTATGAGCAGGAACCGTGCTACAATCAAAACTTTGGTGATAATTATTATCTACAAAATTCACCAAGTTTTCCACAACAATATCTTTGTTGTGAAAACTGTGGGGGTCCTCATACAAATTTTCAGTGTCAACCGAGGAATCAGAACTTTTATGATCCTAATCTTTGCTATAATTCTAACTCTTCCGGTTTTGACCAACCCCCGAAGATTTCCATCGATCATCAGCCTCAGAGTATTCAAGAAGACCTTAAAGAATTGATAAAATCACATAAGGATGAACTTTTTAAAACTATGCAATCCGTGGTTGAAATGTTTCATCAACGAGAGTAGGCGGCTAACCTTAGTACTCATACTCCCAAGCCTTTGCGATGTTTCAAATCTATTTGCTATGATGATAAGGAGAGTACTATTCCTTTGAATGAAATTATTTCTTAACTTCCTCCATCTATTGTAATCATACCTATCTTACCGACTATGGAGCCCGAGGACTCTTTCATCATGGGGGATGAGAATCTGAGCACTATTCCTGAAAAAGAACCGGACGAATCCATAAAGTCTAGTGTTGAGGACCTTGTCCCAATCCTATGTGAGTCCGAGGATACACTCGACAATGACAGTGAGTGTGATTTGCCTTTTTGTGATGATTCTCCCCCTCTTGACGTTTTAGGGGGTAATTACGAGACTTTCTCTCATCCTCTCTTCGATGCTAATGATGATTTTACCTCTAGTGATGAAGAGTCACTTCCTGAGGAGGATGTTTCAGAAGAAAATATTAAAATTTACTCAAACCCTCTATTTAATTTTGATGACGAGTACATCTCTAGTGACGTAAATCCTCTTTTTAATGAGGTGTTAGAGGACATCGAGAGCAAGGACTCTTATGTTTCTAACCTTAATGAGCCGGCTTTACTAGTCACACCTCATTCGATGCTAATGAGGATGAGTGTTTCGATCCAGGAGGCGATATTGATAAGATCGATGCTTTTCTAGATATTGATGTTTCTATGGATATTGAGGACGGTTATCATGAATCAGTGGGAGACACAATCTATCTTGAGAATTTGCTTATTAATGACACTATCCCTAATCTCCCTCCTGAGGTGTTTTTAGTTCATGACCCAAAAAGCTTAAATGATGAACCTAATATTGATGATTTAAAGATTAAGGAAAATGTGAGGTTTACCTTTGAGGATCGCCATTATTTTCCCCTCACATTTGTTATCAGAATCTTTCTTCCTTATCTCACTTATTTTATGGATTCTACTCTTCTTCTCTTCTCTGGGAGTGAAGATACTATCTTCGACCCTGACATCTTCGTTTTTAGTTTCTATTCTCTAGAGCCGGTGGTATCTCATCGAAGTGGAACTTTCATATGTTTCAATGTTTATCTGAACATCTTGAATGAAAGTCCGATAGAGATTTTCTCTTCCACATGTTTTGTTCCTAATATCACGATGATATAGGGAGAGTCAAGCTATGGACTCGCACAAAAACAAGCGCTTCTCGGGAGGCAGCCCATGTCTTTTCTTCTTTCTATTTTCTTAATAAATAAGTGTGTGATTTTATAGCCCAAATGTGGGGGCATGCTTCTTTCTTTGGTGTGTGGTACCATTTTTGTAGGATTCCTTAAGATCTTGAAGACCTTCGTGCTTGTTTTCAATCCTCCAATCACGCGGTCTTCGATCATCTTCATGTTTATATCCTTGGAATCCTTAATTCTGATTATATATATATATTCTTTCCCCTTTTACACTTAGAATTTTTTGCATTTGGCTTTTTCGTTCGTAAGTGTAGGGGTAAAACCCGATATTTTTGAACATTGAGGCCAATGTTCTATTCTAAGTGTGGGGGGGTTTCTGTCGAAATTGATCATACCTGTTGCCTGTTTGTGTCCCTTGCAACCCTGTTTTGACCAAAATTTTAACATTTTATTGTTTTATTAGGGTAAAAATAATAATAATAATAATAATAAAAATATAAAAAATAAATAATAAAAAAAAATAATAATATGATGAAAATATAATATAGAAATAAGTAGGCCCGTAGAACTAGGTAGCTTTTGACTTGACCGAGTTGTGCACTCTAGCTTTCCCCTTAGCTTTCGAGACTAAACATTTGCTAAACTTAAATTTTTTGCAAAGAACGAAAAATGATAGAGCTAGATATAAGTTAGATGTTAAGCGTGGAGTAGTTGGATCTCTTTAGAGATCATAGAGGTTAATTGTGGCTTTTTGCTCCCATTAGCTTAATAAACGTTATATAATTGTTAAATAAATAATGTTACTTTGGTTTTTGCGATTCTTAGTTTAAATCCCTTCGTAGAGATTCCTTCTGGTGAAAGTAAGGTACACATCGAGGTTTTGTCAGTATTGTAGGGAAATAGGCTACCGATTCATGATGGCTCGCTACCGTTGTCTATGTAGTTAAAAGACCACATGACTTGAAATTTGGCCAAAAAATATAATAATAAACCGAAGTCGAAATAAAACCACTGGACCATGGTCGGCTCACATACCGATGTGGCAGTCGTTTAAAGGGTGGAGGTAATAATAATAATAATAAGAAGAACTGTGGGCTGATAAAAGATTACTGGACCATGGTCAGCTCGTATACCGATGTGGCAGTTTTCAAAAGAAGGCCCATAGTAAGAATAATAAATTCGAGACTGATAAAAGTTTACTGGACCATGGTCGGCTCGCATACCGATGTGGCAGTTTTTAGAAAGGTCGAGGATCTCCTGGGCGAAATAAGACTCCTGGACCATGGTCGGCTCGCATACCGATGTGGCAGTTGTTTAAAGGATTGAGGGATAATAATGTTGCAATAATAATAATAATAATAGAGCCAAATTTTAACTCTGGGGTTATCTAAATAAAGCCTTCATCTCTGGACTCGTAGTTGAGTTGTTTCGGATGAAATAAAAAGGATAACCCCTAAATCATGCGAAATTAGAACATAATGTGGACCTTATTCTCACCATATCGTCTCTTTAGGAAAGAATTTCAAACTAATTATGGTCTAAATCGTGCACCTTTATGATAATAAGGACATAATTTATTTGTCACCAATAATAATAATAATTAAATTCTTAGAGGAATTTAGGAATAAAGGACCGAAAAGTAGCTACTTTTGCACAATTAGCATTTATGAGTAGTGTTAGCATCTAATCTTATATTTGGCTGTGATTTCGTTTTAAGCTTGGTTTGTGGTTTGTGAAAAGTCAAAGATGACGAACTCCCGTTCTTAAAGCCTTTTGATGGTCCTTAAAACCGATCTTGTCCTCCTTAGCTTGATGTAAGGTTAGCAACTTTAGATAAATCCAATACTACTATGATAGAAACTTTGATTATTGAATATCAAATACTATGCGAAATCTAGTATTTATATTAAGAAGAATAATAACAATAGAATAGCAAACAATGAAACAGTAAAAAAACTTCCAGCCTTAATTATATTAACGAATACTCTGAATTAGTGTTAGGGTTTACAAAACCTTGAAGCTCTAAGAATTCTATGGAAAACTGCTATAAGAACTGATATTTTTCTATACCTTAGGACCTCCTTTTATACACTAAGGAGTCCTACACGGTTTACAATACCTTCCTAACTTATCATAATCATTTCTATAATTACAGACAATCATATCTTTTACAAATATAACTTTAATACTTATCTTCATAGGTACTCTTGTTTTCCACACACGCTTTATCTTTTTACTCTGTCTTTATCCTCTTGACAGTAGTAAGTCTTCAAGCAGTTGTAAGTCAGCAACAGTTGTATCTTTATAACCAGCAGCACTAACTGAGCATAAGCAGTAGTAAGTACCAGCAGTACTAATCTTTATGCTAACAGTTGTAACTTTACTCTAGCAGTACTAAGTTATACTAACAGTAGTAACTTTTGTACTAGCAGCATTAATAACTTAGCATATTTTCAGTCTTCAACTCTGAGCAGTCTTAACTTCTACTAGCAGTAGTAACTTCATACTAACAGTACTAATATTATACTAACAGTAGTAACTAGCAGTAGTAACTTTATACTACCAGTACTAACTACTTAGTATAATTTCCATTATGTACCTGTGCAGTAGAAACCTTAAGTGTCCTTGAAGTCTTTCAAGTCTCAACAATCCTCCCCTAAACTTGATGTTCAGCTTCTGAATCTTCAAGTTTCTTTATCACAAATTCTTCATCATACTCAGGAGGGATGCATTCAAACCTTTCATTTACCTTTCTGCTATTTTACCATAAGCTTTAACAACTGATAGCACATTTCATTTTGATAATCAGTTTGAAGTTTCTTGGTTAACATATTGGTGATAGTTATTGGTGTGAGGGGATATCTCTTTTCAACCAACATAAAGATGTGGAGATTTTCAAACCTTACAAAGTGAACTCCAAATGAATCAATCAACTTCCAAATGGTCACCCTGTATCCTTGTAACATTTTCCATACATCACTTGTTGTGTCTGGTTCAAACATGACTTTCAAATCTCCCTATAACACTCTTTCAAATTGATCTTCAGGCCTTTTATCATTATGCTTTGCCTTTACTATCCTCCAAAGAACCTCCAAGTCTTCTCTATCTATTCCTTGTAGCATCCTTATCATTGAAGAGTATCTCTTGGAGCTTCCATCTGCTCTTATCAACTAATAATGTACCAACATACCTTCTTTATGAAGCTTGTAATCAACAATCACTGGTAGTTTGGTAGCAAGTGGTATAGCATCAATTGCTATATCTTCATCCTTTTTAATTACCAAATGCTTCAATAACTCTCATTCATCAACTTCACTGACTTCTTTAACTACATCAGACTCTTTGTCTTCCTCCATCTTTTGTTTCTTTGAGGATTCTTGCTGTTGCTATTTTCCTGCCCTTTTTCTTCCAAGCATCTTCTTTCTGCTGCCTTTAGCTGTCTCCTCACTACCTTCTGCCTTCTTTTCTTTGTTTTCCTGATCCTCATAACCTGTAGCCACAAAGGTATTTACCCTCTTCATTTCCTTGTCAAATAAATTTTGAATTTCATCAAAATTCTTTCCCTTCAACTGTTTGAATATATATCCACCCATGTGCTTAAGATAAGTAGACATTTGAGTTCTCTTTTGTGCCTTGATAGGAGGTCTGTTTCTCTTTTCTTATGCTCTAAGTGCAGCAAAATGTTTTCTTCTCTTCTCCATCAGTTCCATAAATAATTTTCCTTTTTCCTCATCTGTTAACTCCTCTCTTTCTTTTGATTGGAGTTTTTCAGCCAGCAATCTATCAGCTTCCATCATAGCTTGTGTATTCTCCCAAGACTCAATCAATGCTATGTTAGCTTCTTCTTCTTGTTTCCTTGCTAGCTTATGTTCTTCTTCTAACTCAGCATCTAATTTAGCTTGAATATCTCTTGTAATTTGTTCATCAAGAGCAATTTGATCTTTTCTTTTTAAAGGAACTTCAGGTTCAACCATAATACCTTTTCCTTTGTCTTTAGAAATTAAAGGTTGTGACTCTTGTGGAACTTTAAACTCACTTGGATCATGTACTACTACCCCTTTACCTTTGGGTCTTGTAGTTGTTGTTATTATAGCACCAGTAGTAACAACTTTAGGCTTAGCTACTTTGATTTCAATAAGTGTTTGAGCCAAAGTTAGTTCATCAATCTTAGCAGTAGTAACTTCTCCTATACCAGCAGTAGAAACTTGAATTGTAGGAGCAGCACTATCTCCTATATCAGCAGTAGAAACATGAATTGTAGGAGCAACACTATCTTTAACACTAGCAATAGTAACTGCTTCACCAGTAGTACTATCATCAAGCTTTGTACTCTGCTCATTCTTCTCACTAGAAGCAACATCCACAAACATTTCATCATCATCCAATACTCCAGTATCAATCATTAGGTCTTTATTCTGTTGTTCATTTACTAGAGTGACCTCAGCATCTGCATCAATATCCTCAATACACCTCCCTTGTTTGGATGCATCCTCCTGAGTACCCAAACCAGCATTAGAGGATTTAAATCTTCTAGCTGTACCAAATTTCTTGAATCTTGTAAGCCCTGTGGTCCTCAACTGTCTCCTCTTTTCAAGCTTATCAACCCTCTTCTTAAGACTAGCAATTTCAATAGCCTGGTCAGATTTAGCCTTCTCTAAGTCAAGAACCTGTTGTTCCAATTGGGTACATAAAGCCATCAATTCATTAAGTTGCATACTATCCTCACCACTGGGTAGTGGATCATTGGAAGGTGTAATAAGATGTTCCTCTTCCCATGTCTCAGCATGAACAGTCTCTGCCTCCTTCCTCTGTTTTCTCCTAGAATTTTGTTTCTTCTTGGGTTGAGAAGATGTAGATGGTTGATCAATAATGGGTACCTGAGAGGAATCAGTTAGAGGAATTGGATCCTCACCCACTTCTTCAGTAGCTTGAACCAGCATACTATCAAACAAAGGTGTAACTTTC
>BQNB010192994.1:0-11572 GCA_026074375.1 Tanacetum coccineum
ACGCCTAGGTGTAGTATTGTTAGGCCGGCTTGGGTTTTGGGCTTTAGCCCGCAATGTATACAATATTAGATTAAATCACGAGCCCGACTCCCTTTTTAGCCAATTACAACGACTGATAAATAAAGACCGAGTTTCTTTGTTCGACTTAATATTATGAGGCTAACAATCAGTTGCTAGTTGCTTAAAGTGTAAAGTATGTATTTCTCGAGTCTTGTGTCAATTTTTTATCTTTGGTATGGTTGGGAAGAAATTTGCACATTGCAAATAGGAATGTCTAAAGTAGTCAAAACTCATGTATTTTTACTACCAACATAATTATTAGTACGTCCGAAGAATGAAGAATTATCGAAGGAATTATCCGGAGTTATTATGATCGTGAAGATGGTGAAATTACACCGAGTTTCGTAGTTAGTATATGAAAAAAACGATAAAATTAGAAAAATCGCAACAAAAAAGAGGAGGAAAGTTTAAAGATAATCGTTTCGCAAAAGCTTAGACCAAAGGAATTATATGAAGGATCGATTATTCGTTGATACGTCTATAAGTCAACGATGTAAAGTTTTGTATAAAGAGGTAGATATCGCCACTTTCCTTGTAAAAGTATGGGATGATTGGGAAGTTGACCGTTACGAGAATGCCAACTTTGGTTGTTGTTTTTGATCTATGATCAAGACGTGTGTAAATAGTTGTGTCTTTTTATGGTAACGGTCGGGAAAAAGTGTCTAGTAACTTGTATCTTAGACCTAGTCTATTTGTTTTGTAATTTTTATATAACAACAATTTACTATATCATTCTTCATCCTAACCCTTAGTTAAACTCGAATGAGGATGTGATCGAACACACATGTCTATTTTGTCGTTACAGCTGCGTATGTATGCTTCAGCTGCCTTGTTGGTGTGGTACTTTTGTTGAAAGATGATAGAATGATCAACCCTAAGCCTTATTATAAAAAACCCAATTTACCTTTATAAACTTGTTACTCCTAGCTCTAGTGGTGAAGACGTGTATCCTTGCCATGCCTATGATAGAATACTCATCACGACCGAGCAATTGAGCGAATTAGTTACATGTTACAACATAGATTAGTTGAGTGATTTAAGTGTTTTCATCTTCCTATTTCATGAGGTGTTTGGTTGTGTACTTGTAATAGATCAAATAAATGCTTAACGGAAAAATCCTTAGGAATACATTTTCATAAACTTCTAAAGGCTACTTGAGGACAAGTAGGATTCAAGTGGGGGGATATTTGATGACATCAAATAACGTTACTTTTATAGCATCATTTATCCCATGTAATTAAACCATTTTGTATAATTATTGTAAATAATTGTTACTTAATCGTTTGTATTTGAGAATTGTAGTAATTATGGAGTACTTGGTGAAAGTTAACTAAAAGGCACGCATTCTAGAGCTTAAACAAAGAAATATGATTCTAACATCCAATACGCCGTATCCATCAAGGAAGATACGGCGTATCTGTGCCTGCACTTCACTACAACCCATGAAAGAAACAAGATCAATACGCCGTATCCAGAGAATCCTATACGCCGTATTCAAGTTATAGAATGTGAAGATTCTGGAAGATATCGAACGTGGTACCTACTCCAAGAAACCCCCAATACGCCGTATCAAAGCCTTTCTATACGCCGTATCGACCTTTTTCCAGACCTTATAAATAGAAAACTCAATAACGAGTTTTAAGTGTGCTAAATCATATTTTTGATACCTAAACCATAAAAGTTGATTTTCAGAGGAAAAGAAGAACAGAAGAGGTCTTGCAACGTAATTAATTCCATATGAAATAACTTGTCATCTCCTATACTCTTGTACTCATTTAGTTTTTGGTATCATTCGTTAACTCGGTTAGTTTACCCTGGCTAAATTATTCCTCTTGTATTGATTATGACGTTTGGAGGCTAATACCTTTGGGTATTAGCCATTATTATAAAGATCTGAATGTTTGGTTTTGTTTATATCTCGATTGCTTAATTTATCGTTGATTGCTTGCTTATATTTATCAGTTTATACTTGTTTACGTGCTTTTGTATGTGACCTATCATTCAACTGGATCTAGTGATACAGACCAAGTAATCTAGATGCCGGGATGGCTCTCCATATAGTGATTTATACATCTAGACCAATAGGATCACAAATAACGACCTATCTTTGCCCTTAGATTGTGAGCTTAGTTGGACCAGTAGGTGACCTTGGGATCAACGAGTACATTCTTAATTAATTGGTAAAGACTTGGTTAGTGGATTACTAGTGTATGAATTGCCTTTAAGTGGTAAGTGGGTAAAGTCTCTATGAGCTAGGGTTTAACAAGATCACAATTGCTTTAATCCCTAACATAGATTATAGTCAGCAAATAAGGATGCTTTATGCGGATACGTTTAATTGTAACAGAATTCTTCGTATCTAGGTCTTAGGAAGAAGTACCGCCTAAGTCTTAAGAATGATATGCCACCTCGAGATAAGTAATCATTGCACTAAATAAACAAACCAACGTTCTGATTAGATTAATAATGGTTAATACAGTTTTCTTATATTTGGCTAGACCGCTCTTTTATCTTCTGTTAATTTTCTTGCGTGTGTTATTGTGTCTTGAATTTATTTAAGTCACCACCAAACTTGTTTCTCGCTCTTAGTGATCGACACCCTACTTACTACGAAACTACCACCGATCGGGTACACTGCCCGTTAAAGTGTTATTTTTGGTTAAGTCGGAAAAATATAAATTTAAAACTTAAAATCATAAAATTAACACCACACAACGACACATCACTTGGTCATGTCACAAGATTGTCTGCTCCCGATCATGCGAGGTGGTTGTTCAAAGGTTTTGCTACATTCTTTGTGGCTAATATTTCTCTCGGGCTTTTGGATAAGTTAGCGAGCAATCCATGGTTAGCTCCACGATATGAGGAAAATCTGTCTCTGTTTCATTTCCCTTTGTTGTTGTCCCATGAGGAGTCTCTCTTGAATCTTTCAAAGTTTTCTTGATGGTCATTTGGGGTGCCGTTTGTTGCGACCTCTTTTGCCTTGATCCAATTATATGTCTTTTCCGTCAGACCCTTGTAACTAGTTGGGAAGTCTGTGGAGAGGAACTCCACTAGGCTTCTTGTTCATAACCCATGAATAAATCTAGAAATACATCGCTCTTCATGTAGACCCAAAATTTATAGAGTATCATATGTGTACCTAGTAACGAAAGCTCTAGTGCTTTCTCCTTCCATATGCGTGATGTTATGCACTGCGAGACGTGTCTTCGTAAACTTCTTCTGCTGGCTAAAATGGGATCAGAACTTTGCCTTTAGGTCTTCGTAGTTAAGAATGCTACATGTATTTTGACCATTCCACCATATTCGGGTGGAATCTTTAAGCGTGTAGGTGAACATGTGACATGCCATGTGCATTGCCCATTTTTGCATACGAATGGCACCTTCGAAGAGGTGCAAGAAATTGTCAGGATCTCCTTTTCTGTCATAGGATCCAACATGCGAAGGCATTTTTAATCCATCCGGCAAAGGGTAGTCCTCGATCCAGCGAACAAATGGGGTTACACAGCTAGTGTAGTTTTTGAAGAAACCATTAGGAGTCTAGTTTGGGTAGATGGGTGTGTTCAGCAATAGGTACATAGGTTGTGCATTAAAAGGATAGTTATTAGGGAAAACACCCGAGGGGTGTACGAGCCTATAAGATACGTAAATGTTGCTTCCCACGGGGGCTTGCGAAGCATATCCCCCATAGGAATAATAGGTGGGAGGTCCTCTAAAGGAGGAGCTGCCCCCTGAGCCTGGGAATGATGGCTCATGGGTTTCCTGCAGGTTGTCCCCATGTTAGGTTGCAGGTAAGGGTTAACATGAACGGGTATTGGTCCATTGGACGGCTGTATATTATTAGGTATGAAAGGTTGAGCATTACACAAGAGATGCGTACCGTTAGGAGGGATATTCCTATCCTATGTTAGTAGAAGGATGACGACCTCCGTGCATGGAGGTCAAAGAAGATTGTAAAGGCTGACAATTTTCACTTCTTCCGAGATGAGCGGCTAGGAATAGGGGGAGGTTCGTCCTCTGCGACCCATTGTATTATGTTCTTTATCCTAGTGACCTTCCTCATTCGTCATTCCTTTCAACCTTGCTCCCTTCCCTGTTTGGAGCATCTTCGATCTCAACTACTCTTTCCTTCTGTCTTTGAACCCTCGAAGACGCCGCTTACAAAATTGGTATAGCTTCCAGAACCCGTATGGGCATGGGTTCCTTTTCTCTTTCTCCATCATACTCCTCACTGAATTATTCAATTTCAGCGTGGAGGTCTTAGTTACGCCTTTGTCTTCTGTGATCCCTTAGGAGGGATTCAAGGACTTCATAGTTGGCTTCAACGAAAGCTGGACTGATCATAGGATCAGGGTTGTTTAAAGTGGACGCATGATTTATGAGTGGCGCGTTTTTAGGAGTTCTGGCGCTAAAGGTGGAGGCGGTTATTGGCAGTAGTTCACTTGCGTTAGGACTGGGCAAAGGATTTAGGGTCGAGAAACCTAGGGGTGGTGTCATCTCTTTCCCGCTTGTCATGCCGAAAAAGTAGGTTACGTGGTTTAGTGGTCATTGACTTGGTTTAGACGGGACTAATTGTTGTAGGTCCCAAGGATGGCGCCATTGATTGTACAAATATGGACACGATTAGGCTTCAATGGGGATCGAAGTGTTCATGGGTGTATGATTGATTGCCGAGTCTCAGATAACATGTGACAACATAAATAGAAACACTATGTTAAGTGAAGTGCATGGGGTGTCCCTGCAAATCACCTTCGGCGTGAGAGTAACTATGTGATTTAGGGAGTAATGAGTATGTATAAAGTAAGTAAGTAGGTGTGTGTAGCGTTAAACATACCTGGGGACCTTGCCATCTATTTATAGGTAGAGAAATAGGCTAGAGCAAGGTATTGCACATAAACCGGTGATCGCGGAGGTGTTCTATGATTTAAGGAGTGATCTTTATCTTGGTGGGTAAACCTTGGTAGAGAGGGAGAACGTGGGTTTAGACCTTACCAAGTCTTGACCTTTGCCCTAGTTTCGTCAAAGACCCACCGCGAAAAATGTAAGGCTTCGCGTGGTGATTTCCCATACTGGTAAGCATCACGAAGATGATTTTACGCCTCTAGAAACTATTCGAAGGTTTCTAGCTATGATTGGGAGTAGATCCCTGATGTGTAGTTATGTATTTGTTATTTTATGTATCAAGTTTTACTATTTATTTTATGCCGACTATACCTAAAAACAACACTCTAACGGGCAGTGTACCCGATCAAGATGTAGCTTTGTGGTAAGTAGGGTGTCGATCACTAAGAACGAGAGCGTTAAGTCCTAATTCTATCAGTATTTTAGTTATCTAAGTTAAACCTAAAACTAATGCAAAAAGGGGGTTTCAACCTGAGAGACTTACACGATTTTGTGTATCTAGCCTAAGGTCTTGATGACAATTAAAGCAATAAACAGACACAAGAAGACAAGCAAACGATAGAGAAGCGGTCAAGAACTAATGTAAGGAAAACGTATCAACCATGAATAATCCGATAAAACTCATGTTTGTTTATTTAATGCAATGATTGTCTTATCTCGAATGGGCATATCATTCCTAGACTTAGGCAGTACTTCTTCCTAAGACCTAGACACGTTAATTCTGTCACAATTAGACGCATCCACATAAAGTAAGCATTTGTTGATTATAATCTATCTTAGGAGATTAATAATGGTGCTCTTACTAAACCCTAGCTCATGGAGACTTTACCCATTTACTGCTTAACGGCTCTTTATATACTAGTAGTCCAATGTCTGAGTCCTTACCAATGGAATAAGAACGTACTCGTTGATATCAAGGTCACCTTATGGCTCAACTAAGCTCACTAAACTAAAGGCAAAGATAGGTCAATATTTGCGATCCTTTGATTCTAGATATATAAATTGAAATATAGAGAGCTATCTCGGACTCTTAGCCTACGCCCAAACAACACCGAAGTTGCAGCGCATTAAATATGTAGGACTAGACCCAGTGGAATGATAGGTCGCATACTTAAGCACGTAAACGAATATAAATTGATAAACATAAAAACAATCAACGATAAATTAAGCAATCAAGATAAACAAACCAAACATTAGATCTTCATAAACATGGCTGATACCTAAATGTATCAGCCGATAGTCATTGTAAAAATACACACGGTTTGATATATGAGCGATTAAAATAAAGAAACCTTAATCGAATGCGTATTCGGTTGCGCGAAGATTACAAGAGTTTTCTTATGATCTTGAGGCTCTTTTTTGACCTTCTAGGCTCTTTTATTCGTCTCTTGGTCGGCTTGGTGGTTTAGGGATTCACTTGCATACCTAAAACTGTGTTTAGGGTCGTCTATATATAGAGTCTGGTAGTCGGTTCGATACGCCATATCCAAGGAGTTGGATACGGCATATTGGGTATTTCTTAGAGTAAGGACCACGCTTGATATCTTCACGAATATTATATTCATTCCATATTTTGAATACGGCGTATTGAGTCTCTCTGGATACGGCGTATTGAGCTTTATCCTCTATGGTCTTTGGTGAGTGCAGGCACGGATATGCCGTATCTTCCTGATGGATACGGCGTATTGGTCTTCAGAATAGTAATCTTCAAAATATCATCATTTAAGCTCTATAATGTACGCCTTTTGCTATCTTTCACCAATTACTCCATAATTACTGCAATTCTCAAATATAAACGATTAAGTAACAATTCTGTGCATTAATTAAACAAAATGGGTTAATTACATAGGATAAATGATGTTATAAAATAGACGTTATTTGATGTCATTAAATATCCCCCCACTTGAATCCTACTTGTCCTCAAGTAGCCTTTAGAAGTTTATAAAATTGTATCCCTAAGGATATTTTCCGTTAAAGCATTTATTTGATCAATTACAAGTACACAACCAAACACCTCACAAAATAGGAAGATAAAAACACTCAAATCACTCAACTAATCTATGTGGTAACATGTAACTGTTAGCCCTAAAATATGGTGACTAATCCGGAATTACATTTATCATTTATAGTCGGGTCGGGTTAGTTTAGCTAGTCGATATCGGGACTATAAATACTCCCTTCATACTTCCATGGAGGGGTAGGAGTTCACATTGTAAAGTGTGAGTGTGTGTGTGGTTCCTTTTTCTCTATAAAACCACACACATACACAAACACTCCTGCTCTTCTTCTTTTTTCTCTCTTCCTTCTTTTTTCTATCTCTTCTCTTTTCTCTCTAATAAACATGTCTCAATTTCTCTTTCACTTTATCCAACCTCCAGATCATTGTTCAAAGGGTCTATCTATATAATAATTGGCACCAGAGCATAGGGGGAATCCGTGTTGTTTAACCACTGATTAAGTGGTGTATAAGCTCATAATATTCTTGTGGCTTATTTCTAAAGAAACAAGCCAAAGTCTCAGATTTTCTTGATTCTTGCTTCATCTCCTCTACGGTTTGTGAAGTCAAGAGGGTAATGATTCTTTTGTATATCAAGATTGGTGACTTATGACAAGAAATTCTTGAGTAGATGGACGTACACGACAATGATGCTTTAATGAGACGTTGGGCTTTTTCTTCAAAATAAGCCACGATAAATTTTGAGCTTATTACACCCCACTTAATCAGTGGTTAAATTAACCACGGTTCCCCTTTATGCTCTGGTGCCAATGTTATATAGATAGACCCTTTGAACCAATGATCCGGAGGTTGGATAAAGTGAAAGAGAAATTGAGACATGTTTATTAGAGAGAAAAGAGAAGAGATAGAAAAAAGAAGGAAGAGAGAAAAAAGAAGGAAGAGGCAAGGGTGTTTGTGTATTGTGTTTGTTGTTTTATAGAGAAAAGGAAACCCACACACACTCACACTTTACAATGTGAAACTCTACCCCTCCATGGAAGTAGTGGAGGGAGTATTTTTCGTCCCGATATCGACTAGCTAAACTTACCCGACTCCGACTATAAATGTAAACGTAATCCGGATTAGTTCACCATTATTTTAGGGCTAACAGTAACTTAATTCGCTTAATTGCTCGGTCGTTGACGAGTATTCTATAATATGCTTGAAAAGGATACATATCTCTCCGCTAAAGCGGGGGATAGGAGTAACAAGTTTATAAAGGTAAATATGGGTTTGTATAAGAAGGCTTAGGTTGATTACTCTAACTAATCTTTATCGATACCAATATTCCAGGAGGGCGACAAAGACCACACATACACACCCGTAACGACGAGATAGACACATGTGTCATGCTCACTTTTCTTCCCCCCCCCCCACCCCACACCCAATCTCTAATAAAGCTAAATGAGTAGGAATAGTTGGAGTAATATAGGGTATGGATCATACTAACTTTCACCAATAGTATAACCTACCAAGGCAGTGAGACAATGCATTACATGACGTAACGACAGTATAGACACGCATGCTCGGGGGGGATAATCAAATAAAAATACATTCCTCTTTCGTGTAAAACCATGTTAATGATTAGGGATGGAAATAAATTATTGTTAAATAAAAATTAGGAAACAAATAGTTTAATGTCTAGAAATACAAGTTGTAGACAGTTTTTCTGAACGTTACCATGTAAATAACACAACTATTTTAACATCATGATCATAGATATAAAACAACAACTAAGTTGGCATTCCGAACGGTCAACTTCCCAATCTTCCCATAATTTACAATGCAAGTGGTGTTATCTTCCAATTATACAATACTCTACATCTAGATTTTGTATCAACGAATTTAATCGATCTTCGTGTAATTCCTTTGGTTGGTTGCATATCGATTATCTTTAAACTTTCATTCTTCTCTTATTTTTTGCCGATTTTTTTCTATTTTTTTGCAATATACTATGAAACTCGGTGTAATTTCACCATCTTCACGATCATAATAATTCCGGATAATTCCTTCGATAATTCTTCGTTCTTCGGACGTACCATTAATTGCGATGGTAGTAAAATACATGAGTTTTGACTATAATATACATTCCCATTTGCGATGTGTAAATTTCCTCCAACCGTACCAAAATTGACACAAGACTCGGGAAATACAAATTTTACACTTTAAACAACTAGAAACTGTAAAATAAACTTAATCTAACAGGGTAGGCTAAGGTGTAAAGGTTTAACAAAAACAAATATTGGTGTGATTTTTAAAGGCTTGGCTCTAGGAGTTTGTTCTAGGGGTATTTTACTTTACAGTGAGAGTATAACATAAAGGTTGTATACGGGGGTTAGTCTAACCTGTGTAGTTGTTACATAAGACGGACATGTAAAAGGATTTTGGTGTAGTCCATAAAATTTACAATTTAAAACATGTTACACATCTCAATCCATAGTACTTATCATGCGGTCTCGAATAGCTATCTACCATGCCATGTTCTAATGTTTTCAAAACATCACTAGCACACTCATATTTTATGGAATTTAGGTAAACATTTAGAAACAGATAAGGTTAAATCATACACATATCATAACGAAAGGGTTATTATGTTCAGGTTATGTATATTCATAGTAATTTCACATAAGTACGCTTGAAATTTTTTTTATATTTTAGCATAATTTACGCTTTTAGGTTTGAAAAATTAGGACAAGTAAACATTCTTAATTCCATCCCCTCACTTGGAATTATACAACCATACCTCGTTGTATAGATAATTACATTAAGTAGAGAATTAAAAAAGATATTAGAATGAGAACTCCCTAATATTTTCTCGGTAAATTCTCTATGTTGAGTTTATTGAGCAAGAATTCATGTGTTGAACAGCCGCCTTAAAGTTTCGTTTCAAGACTCCAACACTTCTAGATTTCTATATTGTAGATACTTTACCAACATCGTCGATTTCTTTGCAACGAGGTCCTGTGCAAAATATAGGAAAACATGTAAAATCCTATCTCGGGTATCTACGGTTAATTAAATAAGCTAAATAAACTGTACATGAGACCAATATTCCGTATCCATAAACTAGAATATGCCGTATCGATAAACCTGTAAAAAGTATCTAAATACGGGTCAGTCTATTGAATACGTCGTATCATGTGCATGAATACGCCGTATCATGTGCATGAATACGCCGTATTAACAGAACTGACAATAATGTTTAAAGAGCATAAAAATAAAGGACTGATAACATACAAACATTCAATACGCCGTATGGTATGGAGCAGATACGCCGTATTGATTTCTGGGAAGACATACTAGATAAAAATAAATAACAATCCAGGTTGTCTCTCGGGAAGCACTTTTGTTTACAGTTAAGTCTTTAAGTTAGACTTTTCCTTCCTTCATTCGGATCTTGTTACCATCCATCCTTCGTCCATCATACGAAATATTTCTTGGTATGCTTGGCATGCATATTTGCTTATACGCGTCAATTCTTCGTATTCATCTTCTTTAATAGCAACATACTCTTTGTCTTGTCCAAATGATACTTGATCATCTCGAATATTCTTATAGTGAAAACCGACAGCTTATGAGTTTCAATACTACATATCTCTTGTCTTTCATCATCTTCATGTTCATTCTTGTATTCCGATTCATTACGATCACCGTTGGTATATTCATAGTCATCCCAAATTTTCCAACCTTCATTATTCTATTCAACATCTTCATTGATTAATCCTTCCATGATAGCCTTATTTCTTAAAGCCTCTTCTTTTAGCTCGCTATCCTTCAAAGCATCGTACCATTCTAAATCTTGGTAACGGAGAGTGTTTCCTATGATGTAAGCTCCTGGTAAGCTTCCTCCATTACAATATCCATCTTTTCTCCAGCTATAAGTAGGCCACTCTAAACATCTATTTTTATAATTAAATGGCTTACAATGATGTTTAACTCGACTTGGTTCTTTCCATACTCCATTCTCCGTCTATGGTTTTTCGTGTACCCATGGTACATTTTTGTTCCATCTATAATTCCAATCATCCTTGTATTCGTCATAAGTCTTGAATCCCTTAATATCATTAGTAAGGACATCCGGGTCTATCTTGAGTAGGTAATTAAACTCTTCGAATTTTTCGCACAGCGGTGTTTTATAATCGAACAAGTTTATTTCAATCCTAAAAATTTCACTGATTTCTTGTTCATTATTGTGATTAGTTTCCTCAAGATCGGAAGTTTCATCATTCGTTGGGTCAATTTCGTCACTTCCTAATTTCCAGTAGTCCCACTGATGTGTCGTCGTGTAGGTGTTATTTTTGTTATCAAGTTTTACTATTTATTTTATGCCGACTATACCTAAAAACAACACTCTAACGGGCAGTGTACCCAGTCAAGATGTAGCTTCGTTGGTAAGTAGGGTGTCGATCACTAAGAGTGAGAGCATTAATTCCTAATTCTATCAGTATTTTAGTTATCTAAGTTAAACCTAAAACTAATTCAAAAAGGATGTTTTCAGCCTGAGAGACTGGCACGGTTTTGTGTATCTAACCTAAGGTTTTGATGACAAGTAAAGCAATAAACACACACAAAAAGATAAAAAAAACAATAAAGGAACGATCGAGAACTAATGTA